>VSMD01127780.1:0-11702 GCA_008750895.1 Mirza zaza
TTATTTTTTTTTTTTTGAGACAGAGTCTCACTTTATTGCCCAGGCTAGAGTGAGTGCCGTGGCGTCAGCCTAGCTCACAGCAACCTCAAACTCCTGGGCTCAAGCAATCCTGCTGCCTCAGCCTCCCAAGCAGCTGGGACTACAGGCATGCGCCACCATGCCCGGCTAATTTTTTTTTCTATATATATATATTAGTTGGCCAATTAATTTCTTTCCATTTATAGTAGAGATGGGGTCTCGCTCTTGCTCAGGCTGGTCTCGAACTCCTGAGCTCAAATGATCCGCCCACCTCGGCCTCCCAGAGAGCTAGGATTACAGGCGTGAGCCACCGCGCCTGGCCGAGGCGGGGCCTTTAAAAGGGGATTATCATGAGGGCAAAGGCTTCATGGATGGGATTAAGGCCCTTATAAAAGAACTTGAGGAAGTGGGTTCTTTCCCTTCCAACTCTTCCACCATGTGGGGACACAGTTTCATCTCCTTCAGAGGCTACAGCAACAGGACGCTATCTTGGAAATAGAGAGGCCGGGCTCTCACCAGATACCAGACCTGCTAGTGCCTTACTCTTGGACTTTCCATTTTGTTATAGCAGCACTAATAGACTGAGACGTTGGGTTGATTTGATTCGTTGACACAAGGAGCAGTTCTTTTACATTACTTCTCAGTGTTAAATATAATGTAAATTCAAAAACTGTCTGAAAATAATTCAACTATGTTAAATCTTTTCATAGCATTTCAGAGTTTAGGGAATTTATAGCTTCTAAATTATAGTCATAGTGCTAGGTACTAGAGGGGACAGATGGATAGCTAAAAATTATCTCTGATCTCAAGGTACTTGTAATTGAGAAAGAGGAAAAAACCATAATCAAGGCAGGAGAAAACAGATTCTTAAGGAGTGGGAAGGTAATATGTTTTTGTGGTGTGGGGAAAGGACTAATTTGATTGAGTGAATTAGGGAATGCCTCATGAAGAAAGTGGCATTTGAGCTGAGCTTTGACTGCTGAAGAGAACTTGGGAGAAAGAGATTGGGGGTGTGGGCAAGCTGTATGACAAGAATGTAGGGTACATTGTAAGACATACTGAGAACTGTGGCTGAACAAACTAGCTTGGAATCAGTTCATTAAAGACCTGATGGCTTTTGAGAAGTAAAATAACATGGTCCAAACTTTTCAAGCATGATTGACCTGGTAGCCTCTAGAGATGAAGTAATATTTTAATGATTTGAAATAGAAACTTTCATTTCATAATAACCATTTTTTCTGCTTTATGCATTTTTAGAAACCTGAGAAATATCTGGAGTGCCTTTCAAAATTTAATGTTTAAAAAACCCCAAAATTTTTGATAAGCAATAAAGTGACAAAATGCCATTCCCCACTTCTTTTTTTTTTTTTTTTTCAAATTAGAGACTGGAGTCTTTCTGACTTACTGAATTTCTTTGCCTTATTGATTTTCTGCATCAACTTCTACTTTGAGGGGTGGTAGAAACATGGGAACATTTTAGGTAGCATTACTTAGCTTTTTGAATATAAATTTTTGTCTTTTCAAGATTACATATAAGCCAGCAATTCATAATTTAGCAAATTGCATCACAGGCATTAACTTCATGATCCAAATTATTGATCTAATTCTGAGTCAGTATTAAATCAGAATGCTAAATTATATCAAAATGAGTATATAATTTATAATTCTTTAAGTATAAAGAATACTGTGAGTGGATTTTTTATTTTTTCATTTAATTGCATTTATATTGAAATATGTGTTCAGAGGTGCTAGGTAAAAGAAAAGCATTTTGGATGGTGCAGTTTTGGAAATGAGGACAGTTATTTTAGGTCATCAAATAAAGGTCAAACCATTCTGGAGCTTTCTGAGTCTTGGGCCAATCCTTATATTTGTGGGTATGTGAATGCAATGTTATTGGATTGCAAAACTGCCATAGACAGGAAGATGAAGAATTAATTGTATATTAATTGATACACTAAACAGTCCAGCTAACACTCTTGGTGAAGTAGTGGAATAACTAAGAATAGAGTTAGGTACAACATTCTTGGATGAATGTTGAAAGAGTTTGATGTTGCATATGGACTCTCCCTGTAGCTCACTGTGTAACCCTGAGATTTTAGTTTCCCTGTCTTTAAAATAAATCACACAATGCATTGCCTTGATTCCAGTTGATGGATTTGTTGTGAGGATGAGTTTCGTCAGGCATCTACTGTAAAATAGTTGATAGAAATACATGAGTGAAACTATAATCATGTTTCCCAATGTTGGTGGTATTTTTAAAAAGTGAAATTACTATCGGTTTTAAATAAATGACTGGAGGTGGAAGAGAAGAGGGGAAGAATAAACATTTTTTTCAAAATTCTGTAAAAGAAGTAACCAGGTAAGATTTTCCTGGCAGTGCTGAATATGATCTACTTTGACAAACAGATTAAACAAGCAACAGTGCACCTTTGCTTCTCTATTTCATTAAAATTCCACATAAACATTAAAAAGCTTGCCTTGAAATACAAGAATCTTGGATATAAAGCATTTAAGTAGTAATATATTTTTAAAATGAGGATTAGAAGTTCATTGTTTAACAGACATGTTTGAAAAATAGATAAGTTTGTATTTAAAAATAGATAAGTTTTAACATAATGATCACATTTATTATCAGCTGAAATGGTGAAAAAACATGCTTGTAAGAATCAATTGGATACATATTCATTTATCAGCTCTGAAGGAGGCAATGTGTATACAGAAATGATGTGAAATGTGGCTTTATGCAGAACTGAATTTGAAACCCAAATCTACTACTGATGGATGTATGACTGTAGAAAAATATCCTAAGCTCTCTGAACCTCTTTATCTATAAAATGGGATAAAATTTCCTACTTCACAGCATTGTGAAGACTACCAATAGTGCATTTAATAGGGTAGCTTATGGGTACTAAATGACGGATGTATGACAGTAGATATTTAAAGATGGTAGGTATTATAATTATTTCTACTGTTGCTGCTATTCTATTGCTGCTAAGCACTGTGCCAGTAGTTTTGAATAAACATCTTTCTACACCAAAAGAAAAGAATTTCTTCTTTTTTTGAAAACACTTGTAATGAAAAGGGAGATATTGGGCTGGTTACCTGAAATTATATCACAAAATGATTTGATTTTCATAATATTATTGGAAACAGATGGCATTAGGGTCAAGAGAAGAAATATATTCATATCATATACCCTGATATGGAAAGAAAATCATTTTAGTCTCTAGCCTACAAATACACAAATGTTTTTTTGTTTAGCACCTACTTGATACAAGCTACTTTGTTATGTTTTGGGGATACAGCAGAATGAATAAGACAGAAATAACTCTTGCTAGTAAAGAGCTTACATTTTAGTCAGAAGGACAGAGATAAAGAACTAAGAGAACTGCTTTTGTTAAGTTCATTCAAGCACTAAAGGAAAAAAAAGCCAAACCAAACACCTTCAAGCATGACATTTCTCAAAATGGGCAAGCATTGTTTTTCCTTCCAAGTTATAGCAGCTTAATGGGACTTTAATAAAAACTTCTTAACACAGTAGACCTATCCCATTTCAATGATCTTAAGAAAAACAAAATCCATTTTAAGATTAGAATTGTGAAGTTGCAATCAGGCCAGCTCACTGTGGCTGTAATTAATTTCGTGTGACAGGGGCCTGTAAGACCAGAGCTTGCATTATGTGATGAGAGGGCAACTCCTACTTGGCCACTGAGTTAATTGTGCCTTTGAGGCCTTCTTGAAACCTCATGCGTTTCCTCCTACTCTATTTTTGTATTTCATTCTACAAAGATGCCACAGATGACCTTCATCATGGTGATTATCTTTCTGAGGGAGGAGGATGCAACAGAGGCTTGCCTGTACAGTGTCTGCCCAGCTCAAATGGCCCTAAGTATCAGGACAGAAATGGCACCCAAGGTTTCCTAGGAACCGTGTCTTTCCCTGGTAGCATTTTTTCAAATGATAAATTTTTCCAAGAATCAAAAAATCAGCTTCATTCTTCTTTTTATTTTTTATTTTGGGAGACAAGGTATAGGATTTTTTTTAAAACTAAAGATGTAAAAGTAAAGAAACTATATATGTTATACTTATTAACTATGTGATTATATGCAAGCTCTTAACCTCTTTGGGTTTACTTTGTTCTCATCTATAAAATGAGAGGACTTGACTAGGTTTATTTTTAAGCTCCTTTTTAAACATTAAAGAATTCTATCCTTTTATAATTATATGGACTTTTCCCCTTATGTTTTCTGTTAAATGATGTCTACATTTTATTTATTTAAATATAAAATAGTTAATATTTCATTTATACATAAAATAGTTATTTTTCTTCACTTTCACTGAAAACCATGAAAAACCTTACAGCGTATGCTGTTTATTTTTACAAATTATTTCAAAATAAACACTATATACCTTAGCTTTGTTCTATGCCTATTTTAAATTCTTCTGCCATCAGTATTTGAAGCCCTCAATGAAATAATGTATTTTTTTCTTTTAGATTTTTATTCAAAATTAGAATTCTGCACTTTAATCAAGGAGGCTGGGAAAACATTCTTTATGCTGAACTGCTAGACTAGAACCTGAGGACCAAAGACCATGGGTTGGTTTCAAGGGTTTCATGAATCACTTGAAATTGTAGGTATAATACTTTGTGGATGTGCTTTGTATACTTAGGTGGGCAGAAAGCTGACATTACATTATAAAAGGAGCCCATAATCTCCTAAAAGTTAAGAACTACTCTCTGCATCAGGCGGATTGGCAAAAAAGTGTTACTTCAAGAGATTTTTGGTAGCCTTTATAATAAAACATGGGATCAGGGTATGGTAATGACTAGATTATGGCCCTTTTGTCATAAGTATGAGTTCTGTTATGGACTATGGACACAGATGCCGAAATGCCATTTAAAATAATTTGATCATTCATTGCCTTTTTTGCTAGTGTTTTGTTGGTGTTTGTAAGTTTCTTTTTCTTATTTTCTACTTCATATCTTATGGCAAATTTGGATGATATGGTAATGTTTGATTATCTTTGCTATCTAAGAAACTCATGTTGTAGCCAAGACAGATTTTTAAAACTGTTACAAATTAAATGAAATTATTTATTCTAGAGGCTAAGACATTTAAATTTTAAAAAGAACTATATGGACATAAATTGAGTATAATTAAGTATTACAAAATAGAATGGGCTGTCTTTCTACTTTGGAAAGTTTAATTTTTTATATATTTATATGTTGACAAATACTGATATCAAAAATTGACCTTGATTCAAAGTTTCTGAGGATTACTCATACCTTGAGTTACTTCACTGAAGCATATTCAGATATGTTTGGACAATGCAGGGCTGTTCTACACTAATGTTTGTAGTTCTATATAAATGCTGTTCTCTGTGGTTATTCTGTATGGTGATCCTGAGTAAATGCTATACATATCACCTCTTAGCCTATTAAAGGCTCTGAGAAGATCTATAGTACCAGTTTTAATTTTGGCTGTTTGATCATGCAGCTTTAAAAAATATAATATCTATTAATATTGGGTGAGGCTAGTTATCTGAAGAATACCAGGAAATTATTACAAATGAGTTTAACCAGATATCTTATTCTTGAGCTACAGAATCTTCCACACCTTGAAATATTCAGTTTAGTTTAATGAATTGTACAGACACCCAGACAGTTTCCCCAGAATCTCTGTAAATTTTTGGGTAAGTAGTGGGAGGTAACATTTGCCAAGCACTTATTATGTACAAGTCACTATCTTAGTACTTTGCATCAGTTATTTCATTTAATCCTCAAAATAAGTCATGTGACAGGTGCTATTACTATCTTTATTTTACATATGAGAAAACTGCTATATAGAGAAGTAGGTAACTCTACAAGATTTGGCACAGCTAGAGAATGACAGAGTCAGAAATGCACCTGGACAGTTTTACCATGGCACATGGAAGTTTTCTGTCCCTCAGATCTTTGATTCTTACCATGGCAGTACAATATTACTTTAAGAAGAGGTCATAGTAGCAGGGAGGGCAAGATGTGTGCCCAGAATTCACATAGTCTGACCTTTCTCATGGGTTCTTTTCATGGAGGTCTCTCAATTTCCATAGGCTGAGATGGGAAGCCATTTTATCCATCATTTTCATCCACCTCATTTTCTTGCCTTTATCTTTTTCATTGTATATTTAAAAATGTTAGTTTTGGACAGATACATATTTCCTCATAACTTGAATTCTTTTAGCTCCAACTGAATTCCTCTCAGGACCCGTATCTCTCCTAATCTGGATGATTGGCTTAAATAATGAATCTGGGGAATTGGGAAATGACAATGTACAAAATGGGAATACAGCATTGCATCTGAGCTCTGAAGACATCTGAAGACCTCCTAAGAGATGGAAAAAGTGCTTTGCCTACTTAAAAATGGGCTCATAATCAACATTGTTAAAATGTCTATATTACTCAAAGTGATCTACAGATTCAATACAATTCCCACTAAAATACCAATACCATTTTTTGAAGATCTAGGAAAAATAGTTCCAGCTTCATATGGAACCAGAAAAGACCCAGAATAGCCAAAACAACCTTAAGCAATAAGAACAAATTGGCAGTCATCACTTTATCAGACTTCAAACTATACTACAAGGATATAGAAACCAAAACAGCATGATACAGACAGAAAAACAGAGACATAGATCTGTGGATCAGAACTGAGAACTCAGATGTAAAACCATCCTTATATTGCCATCTGATCTTTGACAAAATGGATAAAAACATACACAGGGGAAAAGACTCCCTATTCTATTGATATAAGTGGTGCTGGGAAAATTAGATAGCCACATGTGGATTCTGAAACAGAATCCACACCTCTCACTACTCAAAAAAATTAATTCACAATGGATAATGGACTTCAACCTAAGGCACAAAACTTATAAGAATTCTAGAAGAAAATGTTAGAAAAACTCTTCTAGATATTGGCCTAGACAAAGAATTTATGAAGAATATCCCAAAGGTAATCACAACAACAACAAAAATTAACAAATGTGACTTGACTAAACTAAAAAGCTTCTTTACAGCCAAGGAAACAATCAATAGAGCTAATAGACAGCCTACAGAATGGGAGAAAATACTCACATGCTCTACATCCAATAAAGGGCTAATAACAAAGAACTTAAGCAAATCAGCAAGAAAAAAAAGCAAACAACCCCATTAAAAAGTGAGCAAAAGGCATGAACAGAACTTTTTCAAAGAAGATAAATGGCCAATAAACATGAAAAAATGCTCAAATTCTCTAATCATCAGGGAAATCCAAATCAAAACGACAATGAAATATCACCTAACCCCAGTGAGAATGCTTTTTTCAAAAAGTCCCAAAACAACAGATGCTGGCATGGATGCAGAGAGAAAGGAACACTTATACACTGTAGGTGGGACTGCGAACTAGTACAACCTCTGTGGTTGTACTAGAGGTTGTACTAGTGAAAATAGTATGGAGATTTCTCAAAGAGCTAAAAGAAGAGCAACCATTTGAGCCAGCAATCCCACTATTGGGTATTTACCCAAAGGAAAAAAAAGTCATTTTAGCAAAAAGACATGTGCACATGAATGTTTATTGCAGCATAATTCACAATTGCAAAGATATGGAATCAACCTATGTGCCCATCAATACATGAATGGATTAATAAAATGTGGTATATGTATAGTATGGGGTATTATGCAGCCATAAAAATGGTGAATTAATACCTTTTGTAACAACCTGGATGGAACTCAAGACGATTCTTCTAAAAAAAGTATTGCAAGAATAGAAAAACAAACATCACATGTATTCACTATTAAATTGGAGCTAACTGATCAACACCCACATGCACATATGGTAGTAAAACTCAACAGAAACCAGGAGGTGGGAAGCGGGAGGAGGAGATGAGTAAATTTACACCTAATTGGTACAATGCACACTACCTTAGTGATGGGCACACTTATAACTTTGACTCAAGTTGCACAAAAGCAAAACATGTAATCAAATCTTTTATACTCCTGTAATATTCTGAAATTAAAAAAACAAGATTTAAAAAACTGTCTCATTTTTGCTATTTGTAGAAAGAAAGTATTGTACACCTGAAGCTGGATACTTACCAGTTCCCCTCAGAAATGACTTTAAATCAACATAGAAAAAGTTGTTTTTATTAGTGCCAAAATGAGGAAGGGCACACATATTTTACACTTTTATCGAGTTATAATACACACACAATACAGTGCATTAATCTTAGGCATACAATCAATGAAAGTTCACATATATGTATGCCTATGTAATCATCGCTCTGATGAAGATACACATCTTTTCCAACTCCCAGACAGTCGATGCACTGTCTCACTTAGAGGTAACCATGACTCCAATGTCTATCACCCTAGATTAGTTTTACCTCTTCTTGAGCTTCATATACATTGGAATTGTATGGCATGAACTTTTTTAAAAAATTAAAAAATTTTTTTCCAGTGTGAACTCTTTTGGTGTCTGACTTCATTTGTTTATCATCATGTCTGTGAGATTTATCCATGTTCTTGCATGTAGCAGTTCACTCTTTTTTTCTATGTAGGATTCCATTATATAAACATACCACAATTTATTTATTTATTTTACCATTGATTAACATTGGATTATTTTCATTTTTTGGCTGTTATGAATAAAAATGATATGAACATTCCTATACATTTCTTTTTTATAAATATGTGGAGACTTCCTCTTGAGTATATATCTAGGAATGAAATTGCTGGGTCATGGGATATTTAGTTTAGCATCTATTGCCTAACAGTTTTCCAAAGTGGTTTTATCAATTTTCATTCTCACCAGCAATATATGAGAGATCTAGTTGATCCACATAGTTGATGACCCTTGGTATTGTCATTCTTAAAGTTTAGTCATTCTTGTGAGTGTTTAGTAATATAGACATTTTATGCACAGGGAGGAAGACTCATATACTTTAGTTTGTTTTTCAGTTCAACAGATATTTACTTCAAACTTTTTATGTTCAGTGTGCTCAGATGTACTTAGTGCAGGCTAATAGTGTAAGGAAATAAATCATGTTTTGCTTAATGGGGCACAAAATCTTTTATTAGTGAATATTTACTAACACTTGCTAAGTACTTAGTAGTGTGCTTAGTGATGGGAAGGATACATAAAGTAAAAGTAGAAGCCTAGTACTTGCTCTCTGTATAGACTGTTTCAGTAGGTAAAAACAAAGCACATAAAATGAGCAATCCAAAATGACATGATGACATATAAGTGCTCAATCATATGTAATGGACTATAAGTAGTATAGGAAAAGGGAATTGATATTGATGTTTCTCAGGTTATCTTTAGGGGCTCTCTTCTCAGTTTTCCATATCGTGCATCAATCACTATGTGCTATCATTTCTGCTTTCTAAATCTCTGGAATTTGCTTATTCTATTGCAACTTCAAATTGGCATTTGTGTGTGTAACATATTAAAATTGCCTTCTAAGTGGCTACTCTGCCTACATTTTTCATCCTTTTTATTCATTCTTCTATCAGACTTTTTCCTAAAAGCTGGGTTTCATGACTTGAAGTCACTCTCCTACTTAAAATTTTCCAATTGTTTCCTATTATTTTGGGGGGAAAATCAAAATTCTTTGGCATGTCAGCTAAGAC
Organism: Mirza zaza; assembly: GCA_008750895.1. Classification (NCBI taxonomy): domain Eukaryota; kingdom Metazoa; phylum Chordata; class Mammalia; order Primates; family Cheirogaleidae; genus Mirza; species Mirza zaza. Next base: position 9,665 of record VSMD01127780.1, read on the forward strand.
TTCATCATACTCTAGCCATAGCCCATATTTTTAGCCTCATATCTTGCCACCTTTCATAGGTGAACATATAATTTTTCATATATCCTGAATTACTTCATTTTTCTGAACCTACTATGATATTTCATGCCTTTGCATGTAGTGTTTCCCTTTGTATTTCTCTTTCTTAAAGACTTGGATGAAGGTTCTCTTCCTCTAGTAATCCATTTCTGATCCACCATCTATGTCTGGTTTAAATGCCCCTTCTCTGTGCTCTCACAGAACTCTGTGCATTCTGCTCTCAGAATATTGTAGTTGTTGGTTCATTTATTCATTTTCTCTACTGAATGGTGACATTTTTAAGGGCAAGGCTGCTGTCATTCATACTTAAAAGTCAGTAAATATGTAGATGAGCTGGAATTTTAGCCATCTGTTGCTATATGTGTAGGATTTTAATAGATGAACAGGAGAGAATAAAGTATTTCCAAGAGGTAGAACATATAGCAAAACTGTGGAGGTGGGAATTAATATTGTGTGCACAGGGAATAGGAGGAATAAGTGTGTGGGGATGTATGGAAAGCATGGCCTGCATTGGAAGTACTTGACTAGAGTGGACAGTTTATGTCAAAGAACAGGAGTGTAAAGGCTTAAAAGGTAGAAAGAGGTGAGATCATGGAGGGCCTTGAGAGTCTTATGGAGAGGTTTAGTCCTGATATGGATGGCAAAAGGGAGCCATTGCAAGCTTTTGAATAGGGGAATAATGTGATGAAAACAAGTTTTAAGGAATATTATTTTCATTTATTTATTTATCCTCCTCTGGCTTTATTAAGGTACAATTGACAAAAATTATATATATTTATGGCATAAATGTGATATTTTGGTATATTATACATTGTGAAATGAGTAAGGAATATTATTTTAATGGCAGTCTGCAGAGTGAATTTTAGAGGAAAGACTAGAGCTAATAAGATCAGATAAAAGGCTTTCATGGTAATCTAGGTAGATGCTAAGAATTTAGGCAATGATAATGGCAGAGCAGATACAGTGGAAGAGATAAATAAGCAGTTATTTTAAAGGACAAATTAACATGAGTTAGCAGTAGATGAGACATAACTTCATTTTTTTCAACTCTCCTTAGTTCAGTAAGAAGTCAGGGGTATTGGACTACCCAGTGTTACTTAAAAAATATCAAATGGCAGCCTTCTCTCTTTTTCATCTTGTTTGAAGTCAATGCCACTTACTTCAAATTCTTATTATCACTTATCATCCACCTCAATCCATTTATAACTATCATAGGGAACATAATGGACTCTCCATCTTCCTTTCCCTCCAGTCAGCTGCCAACATTCATGTTCATGACTCATATAATTCCTCATTGTCACCACTTCACATCAGCCGTTCACTGTTAAAGGCTTAATCATCATGTGGCATGAATCCATGTAGAATCAGAGATACACGGAATTCTGAAACCAGACAGGAATATACAGTTCATATTTATTTTGGAGATGAGGATCTGAGGCCAAAAATATTAAGTGACTTATCTAGTGTAGCACAACTATTTTTTTTCCTTTTTTTTTAAATTTCAGCATATTATGGGGGTACAGATTTTAAGGTTTCAATAAATGCCCTTTCCCCCCTCCCCCCACAAGTCTGAGTTTCCAGCATGACCATCCCCCAGATGGTGCACATCTCACTCATTATGTATGTATATACCCGCCCCCCTCCCGCCTCCCGCCTGCCCAATACCCTATTACTGTAGTACCTATGTGTCCACTTAGGTGCTACTCAGTTAATACCAGTTTGCTGGTGAATATATGTGGTGCTTGTTTTTCCATTCTTGGTATACTTCACTTAGTAGTATGGGTTCCAGCTCTAACCAGGAAAATATAAGATGTGCTATATCACTGTTGTTTCTTAGAGCTGAATAGTACTCCATGGTATATATATACCACATTTTATTAATCCTTTCTTGGATTGATAGGCACTTGGGCTGTTTCCACAGCCTTGCGATTATGAATTGTGCTGCTATAAACATTCGAGTGCAGGTGTCTTTTTTGTAGAG
>VSMD01127782.1:0-151194 GCA_008750895.1 Mirza zaza
CCCAAGTAGCTGAGACTACAGGCATGCACCACCATGCCCGGCTAATTTTTTCTATATATATTAGTTGGCCAATTAATTTCTTTCTATTTATAGTAGAGATGGGGGGTCTTGCTCTTGCTCAGGCTGGTTACGAACTCCTGACCTGGAGCAAATCCGCCCGCCTTGGCCTCCCAGAGTGCTAGGATTACAGGCGTGAGCCACTGTGCCCGGCCTGAATCTGCATACTCTTAAACAGGCTATTTTATGTGATCTTCCTGGGAACCATATGCTCTTCTCTTACTATGTGATATTTGAAGTAAGTGAGGGCTTCAAAGGCCAGGGTACTTGTTCAGGGTCACATGGCTAAGAAATGGAGCTGCTGATGGGCAGACTTAGCCCTGCCTCCCCCCAACGCCTGTGATGTCCCTGCTGCACTCAGCTTCCTGTAGTCACCAGCCACCCTCCCGTCTTTTGTGAGGATCACCACAATCATGGATGTGAAAGGACTTTGAAATTGATAAACAGCTTAAGATTGTGTCATCTTGTTAACACAGTATTTTCCAAAGAGCATCATTAATTAATGTGCTTTTGGCTGGGCGCTGTGGCTCACGCCTGTAATCCTAGCACTCTGGGAGGCCGAGGTGGGCGGATTGCCTGAAGTCAGGAGTTCAAAACCAGCCTGAGCAAGAGCAAGACCCCGTCTCTGCTATAAATAGAAAGAAATTAATTGGCCAACTAATATATATAGAAAAAATCAGCCGGGCATGGTGGCGCATGCCTGTAGTCCCAGCTGCTTGGGAGGCTGAGGCAGCAGGATTGCTTGAGCCCAGGAGTTTGAGGTTGCTGTGAGCTAGGCTGACGCCATGGCACTCACTCTAGCCTGGGCAACAAAGCAAGACTCTGTCTCAAAAAAAAAAAAAAAAAATTAATGTGCTTTTGAATAGTTCAAAGATTTTTCACAAAATAATAAAAATTATATTTCCTACAGGTTGTTGTTACAGGTCAGCTTCTTAACTGGAACCTCACCCAGACTAGGCACTCAGCAGATATTAGAGAGCTGCAGTAACAGGCAGAAGGTTCCCATTTTAGGAGCTGGTCTGTTTGCAGAGGTAGTTACGTAACTATTTCCCAGACATGCTTTTTTGCCTTGTAGCCAGAAGGTGGAGACAGACAATGTCAAATACCTCATGTGCTGCTCCTCTGCTCTGGATTGTTCTCACCAAATACTGTTCAGCATTTTTAGCATGTCCTACTCTACTTCAAATATGCCATGAAGAAGAGGGTCTATTATTGATATGCATTAGTCAATGTTCTCTAGAGATTTGGAACAAATAGGAAAGAGAGACAGACAGGCAGACATAAAAGGGGATTTATTAGGGAAATTGGCTCATTTCATTATGGAGACTGAGAAGTCTCAATTTCGGCAGCAGTTAAATTCACGTATTCAATTGCCTTCTTATGTTTGCAAGCTGAAGACCTCGGAGTGCTAAAAGCATGACCCAGTCCAAGTCAGCCCCAGAACCAGAAAAGGTGATGTTGTAACTCTTAGTCTAAGGCCAAAGGCCTGAGAACCCAAGGAGCTGTTGGTGTAAGTCCCAGAGTCCAAAGGTCAGATACATTAGAGTTCTGATGTCTAAGGTCAGAAGAAGAAGAGTGTTTCAGCTCTAGGAGCAAGAGAAGGAAAGGAAATTGCCCTTCCTCTGACTGTTTGTTTTATCTAGGCCCTCAGCCAATTGGAAGGTGCCTGCCCACATTGGTGAGGGCAGATCTTCCTTACTAAGCATACTGATTCAATTCAATTATAACTTTCGATGAGGATTAAAAAATACTGATAATAAGCCTACTAATTCAAATGCCAATCTCTTCCAGAAACACCCTCACTGACATACCCAGAAATAATTCTTTGCCAGCTATCTGAGCATCCCTTAATTCAGTCAAGTTGACACCTAAAATTAACCATCACACATAATATATCTCACATCAAACACATATGTCAAAACTTTGATCAAAAGTATTTTAGAAACTTTTACATAGAAAAAAATGTAAAGAATTTATGAGAGAAGAAATAGAAACATATTGGCATAGTTCCTTGGCACACAACCGGGAGTCTATAAATAATGAAAGAAAGAATGAATGAATGGTGCATTTAAGAGACCATTATAGGTGAAATGATACTGGAAAAAATGATCTGGTACTTTCATGGTTGTAAACTGCAGTCTACCTTTCTTGGTCTCTACTCTCTTGACAGTGTTGAATGAACATGTAAAGTCTAGTTGTATGCAGCTACAGTATGCGTATTAGAACCATAACACCACGGAAGTCAATCTGTGAATCTAATTGCTGCTGAAGTTGATTAAGTTGTATTTAAAGCTTATGAAGGAATTAAGAAACCTTTTGAAAAGTGAATAATAATGTAAAAACACTGTTAAAATATTTCTGATTTCATTATATAACTCTTTTGTACTTACTAAACGTGATTTTTAGTTAGTGCATTCATATACACTTGTATAATTGCATACAAAAAAAGTTAATCTAAAGGACTCAGGTTGGATGAGAAGCTTGAAAAATGATTTGACACCATTGCCTTTCTTTACATAGAATTATATATATATGAGATATATATGAGATATATGTGATATATATGTGATATATATGATATACATGATATATATATCATCTCCTCTGTTCCTGAAGACTCCCAAAGGACAGACAACTTTCTTCTTCAAATAAATCAGCATATAGAGTATCTGTTTTATTAGTATAATTTGAAGAAACATCTTAGTAGCAAATGATCTTGGTTTGGGTTTTTGAAGTTTGATATTTCCCTATGGAACTTATTGACTCTGAAATGTCTCCCAGGACGTAGGATTTTATTTAGTGATTGGCCGTTTCTTAGCTCTTCCTTGACACCTCACATAAGAGCAGTGTGCAGAAGTAAACATGACCCCAGGCGTCCTTAGAAGGATGGCATTTTTCTTGGCCAAACTATTTCCTGTTGGAAACAACAACAACAAAACAGGGAGAAATTTTTATTTCATTAACCGGCCTCTGAGCGATCCTTTTCTTATTCCTTAGGGAACCAAGGCAGAGGCCAAAGATCTGGGCCCCATCTCCTAGGCTGGCAGCTTTGCTCTGTTTCGTACCCTAATCTTGGTCACTGCACTAAGACTACTGGTGGCAGTACCAGCATCAATCTTTCACCATTGCTGGAAAACAGGAACAGTGCTGGGAACATTCAAGTTCTACATCCTTTATTCCTAGAATCTTCTATATGCGAAGGGCAACACATCCAGCTCTTCTTTTGCAATAGGAGGAGTCCAGGGTGAAGTACTTAGCTAATTAGTCCGCAGCATCCAAAGCAGGACAGAGAGGACCCGTGTTGCAGTCTGAGCAGCTTCCAGCTGCTACAGCAGGTTGCCACAAAGAGCCTGCAGTCATCACAGCTGTTTAGCCCAGCATCGGATGACTCTAAACATGTAAACAGGGACATGAGCAAAATTATGTAGAGCTGAGCAGCGTGAGGCCCCCCGCAGGAAAGTCACAGCATTATCAAAGGACTTTAGAAGGTTCTCTCCTAGAGGTATCTGATGGAGGCAGTCTCCAGGCTCGGGAACATAACACATTTGTGATTCCAGAAGGATTCTGAGCAGAAAATCCACAAAGTAAACAGCTTCCTTCCTGAGAGAATAATCATGGATTTTGAAAATATCTATCTCAACATATTGATGACTTTGAAAAATCAAAGCGACTTCTTTCCAGATGACCAATTTCAGTGCTGGCTAGCATTTGAACCTCCAGTTACTTGTTTTGTTTATAATCCTTTGGGACATGCCAAGGTTTTAATTTTTATGTAGTCCTCAATCAATCTTTTCTCTTTTTTTCTCTCTCTTTCTTTAGAGGTATACTTCTAATGATCTGCCTCTCCAAATATAATCTTACCTTTATTTTTATTTAGTATTAAATTATTCATACATCTGAAATTCTCTTCACTTGAAGAGGCTCTTTGGTCTCTCTCTGGGCCAATGGTTCTAACTCTCATCTTCATGACACTCATTCAATAAATGGTGCTGGGAAAATTGTACAGCCACACATAGAAGGATGAAACAGGATTCCTATCTCTTGCCATATGCAAAAATAAACTCAAGATGGATTAAAGACCTAAATGTAAGACCTGAAACCATAAAAATTCTGGAAGAAATCACAGGAAAAACTTTCTTAGACATCAGCCTAGGTAAAGAATTTGTGACTAAGACCTCAAAGGCAAATACAGCAACAACAAAAATAAATAAGACAATAAAAAAGTTTCTGCACAGCAAAGAAGATAATCAACAGAGTAAATAGACAACCTACAGAATGGGAGAAAATATTCATAAACTATACATCGACAAAGGGCTAATATCCAGGATCTACAAAGAACTCAAACAACTCAGCAAGAGAAGACCAAATAACCTCATTAAAAAGTGGGCAAAATATATGAACAGAGTTTTTTTTCAAAAGAATATATATAAACAGACAACAGACATATGAAAAAATGTTCAACATCACTGATCATCAGGGAAATGCAAATTAAAACCATGATGAGATACAACCTTACCCCTATCAGAATGGCCATTATCAAACCACAATAGATGTTGGCATGGATGCAGTAGAAAAATGATGCTTATACACTGTTGGTGGGACTGTAAATTAGTATAAACTCTATGGAGAACAGTATGGAGATTCCTCAAAGAACTAAAAGTAGACCTATCATTCTATCCAGCAATCCCACTGCTGGATATCTACCCCAAGGTAAAGAAGTCATTGTATCAAAAAGACACCTGAACTCGAATGATTATTGCAGCATAATTCACAACTGGACAAAGAAAATGTGGCATATATATACCACAGAGTACTACTCAGCCATAAAAAAGAAATGAAATAATGTCATTTGTAGCAACTAGAACTGAAGAATGTTATCCTAAGTGAAGTATCTCAGGAATGGAAAAAACAAACACCACTTGTTCTCACAAGTAAGTGGGAGCTAAACAATGGGTACTTATGGTCATAAAGTGGTATAAAGGACATTGGAAACTAAGAAGGGAGGAGGGTGGGAGGGGAGTAGGGGATAAAAACTTACCTATTGGGTACAATGTATACTATTCTGGTGACCGGCACACTAACAGCCCTGATTTTAACATTATATAATTCATCCATCTAACAAGAACTCCTGGACTCCCTGATATTTTGAAATAAAAATTATAAAAACAAAGGGAAAAAAACCCCACAGATTGCCAGTCCACACCCCAAGGGATATGACTGAGTAGGACATGAACATTTGCATGTCTAGCAAGTTCCCAGGTAATACTGATTCTGAAGTTGCTGGTCCAGGGACCACATTTTGAAAACCACAGCTGTGGGCCAAGGTTTGAGCTTCCAAATTTGAACATAAAATCATCTTAATAACTTGCCTAAATACAAATTTCCTTCCTTTGTCACAAAATAGGATATTGACTCCTACAAAATAAAGATGATATACAATTATGAATTTTGAGATGGATTCTTGAAGGGGTTTCTTTGAAATCCCTTCTCTTAACCCCATCTATATATTTTATATCCTTATCCTTCAAGATGTGCTTCCTCTATGACACAGTTGCCCACAGCAAAAGTTGCCCACTCATTCATTCTTCCAAGCAAAATGTGTATTCTTCTGCTCTTACTATTGCTATTTGAATGTGAATGTTTTAAAGATGAAGGCTTTGCCTGACTCATCTTGGAATTCTTCTTGGGGACATAAGCAACTGTTTAAAAATGTTTAAATCACCACTTTCTCATGAGAAATCAAGACTTCATTAGTAGGCCGGGCGCGGTGGCTCACGGCTGTAATCCTAGCACTCTGGGAGGCCGAGGTGGGTGGATTGCTCGAGATCAGGAGTTCGAAATCAGCCTGAGCAAGAGCGAGACCCCGTCTACTATAAATAGAAAGAAATTAATTGGCCAACTAATATATAGAGAAAAAATTAGCCGGCCATGGTGGCGCATGCCTGTAGTCCCAGCTACTCAGGAGGCTGAGGCAGAAGGATTGCTTGAGCCCACAAGTTGGAGGTTGCTGTGAGCTAGGGTGACACCACGGCACTCACTCAAGCTTGGGCAACAAAGTGAGACTCTGTCTCAAAAAAAAAAAAAAAGACTTCATTTGCACTAAGATATTCGTATGAATGGTTGCTACCTGTATAGCAAAGATGTAGTTTTTAAAAATAGCAGTGTGTATTGCTGTTAACTCTTGACTGCATTAGCTGCATGCCTACTTTCTTCCAAATGTAGTTACACTGAGGGTACTAACCGGGAACTCTCGCTGTGTTATGTTTGCTGATCTTTATCTCCTTTGGTGCCTGTCCCTCTTCTCTAGCCCTATCCCAGGCTGTGGCTACTTTACCATATAATTCAGTGTTGTGAGTCGACTGGGAAAATAGTCCCCGAATGCCTTCCAGGAACTGAGATACAGTCAGAGTCTTAGTTCCATGCTCCAGCAGCTCAGACTTTGGGGTGTAAGAGTCAACTTAGAGGTCTCTGTCACCTTTATTAGACAAAGTCTGGAGGGACCTCATTTGGGGTAATTCTTGTGGAATCTCCCAGCACCTAATTGTGTGCCTAGTTTCCAACTGAAATACTAGAATTGTTATCTTGTCTAAGTTTTTCATCTTACTGTCTGATACTTGTTTTTGTAGCATAAAGTAGTGAGAATAAACCATAAAATGTCAGGAATTAAGGGGCTGTGTTTACAGTGAAAGTTCCCGGATAATTTGTAGCTAAGCCATTCAAAGAAATATCCTCTAGAAGTACAAAATGTCTTTCAAAGTGCTCACAGCCAACTTATGTTAAAGCAAAGGGTTTCCAGAAAGCAGGGTGCTAAGACCTGTTTCTTGCTATGAGTTATTTGTAAGCATTAAAAAAAAAAAAAAGAGCTGACAGAACATTTGCTTTAAATTGCCCTAAAACTCAAATAACTGCCGTTGGTCTCTGATCAAAATCATTAATGCTGTGAAGGCTGAGCGATCGGTGAGGGATGAGCCAGAGATTTCTTGCTTTGAAAAACACATTTGAAGCCTAAGAAAGAATTGAAAACAAAACAAAAAATGAAAACAGACCAAAGAATTTAATGAGATTTGGAGGAGTGACTTTATTCAGGAAAATTAGATAATATATCTGCTTATTGAATATGCATGGACACCCTTTCATTCAAGTTCTCCAAACCTGTTAGAGGATGGTAGTGTATTTGCAGATTACGATTTATTGAGATGCCACCTTTTATTGCAAAATGGTTTGCACTCAGCTATTGTTTAATCTTGGTAATACACGGAGGAAAATATAATTGGTTTTCTTCAGAAGAAAGAATTGCCCAAAATTTGGGAAAGTGCTTTTACCCTAGTATGTGGAAGAGGATATAAGAACTGGCACAGTCATATATAGGTTATTTGCTTTTCCAACGTATTTCCATGGGGAAGATGACATAGCAGTGTGTTAATAAATCTGCTGAGTGTCATATAATTCAGATTTCCTGGACTCTGACTTTCATTTATCTACCAGGTTAGCCTTTTTCCTCGTTGGCAACATTTAACTTCCAACCATTGGTTTTACGTTTAAAACAACGATTTGTATTACATTTCAAAAGGAATTGGTAAATACAAAATCAATATATTTAGTACATAACAAAAAATACACCTCTAAAATGTATCAAAGGCATACATATTTTGTGGTTTCTATTCAATTTCTAGAATAATTTTTATTGCAACTCACATTTAAGAATGTGATACGTAACTAGTAAGGTACTCTAGACCTGAGTTGGGAATGAGTGTTAACAAGAGTAGGATTTCAAGAACAACTGTAATAAGAAGGTACTCAATAACATAAACCAAATATATTTAGGTACTTACTTTACCTATAACAAATTACTTTTATATAGCACCATAGATGTAAATATTTGGTGGTTATGAAATTATAAAGATTAAATATCAATCCAGTATGGTCTGTGATCAAAAGAGTACTCATTTTGCTCTTCCAAATCACCTGTTCTCAGCTCACACCCCCCCCCCCCCCCCCCCCCCCCCCCCCCCCCCCCCCCCCCCACCACCACCACCACCTCCACAACACAGAAGAGAAAGAGCTAGTCCTCACCTCACAGGCCCAGCACATCTGCTCTTTCTGTAGCACTCTACAATCATCCCAGGAGGTTTTTGTAAAACATTTTTTGGTAAAACTTTTTTTTTTAAACTATCAATAACTCACTTCATGTGGAGATTTATTTTAAACAGTGGGAGCAGGTTAAAGGTAGCTAGGAATGAAAAATATTTTCAAGAGTCCATCCTTCATTGGCACATTCTACTGACCTGAATCTAGCCAGCAGGCTTTAAAAAACCTAAACACCCAGGATCAAGAATCATGCAACAGCTTTGGCTTGCAGAATTATTCTTTTATTACATATACCATAGCAACCAAGTGTTTACACACAACATGCACACACACTTATATACATGTATATATGTTTCCCTAGACATACAACACATGCAATGTTTTTTTAATAGCACGTAATAAGTGCAGGGTGACTCATGTCAGTTGTTAAGCTTAATCTAGCTCTTTCAGGTTTCTGTTTCTTATATTTAAACTTCTGTTGCTTCAGTTTTCCAGATGCATACATTGTTCGTATCAAGTGGTGACATTACCTATTTTCCCAAATAACAAGCACTGTTTTCTAGAAATGTCTCATGCATTTATTTATATGTACCTCTGCACACATTCTCAGACATCCTGTGCTTATTTTTCCTGCTGACCTGCCTTGACATGGGCTTTGCATGCTGTGCTGCCTTAGGCTGAGATCATAGGCTGTGTGGTGGAGCCTCTGCCCTGCCTTTCACAAGCTTCCTATTCCAGGGGCTGCACTGGGGGAATTTCAGGTAGTCTCCACCTCATTATGAAGGCAGAAGCTCAGATGTCTTACTTCTCTGGGGCTCTCATGCTAATGAAAGGGAAGGCACTTGGTTTTACTATGAGTGTTTTCATTGCCCAGTGGGTTACTATATGTATGGTTTAGAATTAGTTTGCCACATAACTAAAGATGCACTGACAATTGTGAAGGGTTTAGAAATCTTCGGGGAAATGTGAGGGCAGAAATCAAATTAGCGGGTTGGGAGTAGTGGCTCACACCTGTAATCCTAGTGCTCTGAGAGGCCGGGGTGGGAGGATTGCTTGAGGTCAGGAGTTTGAGACCAGCCTGAGCAAGAGTGAAACCCTGTCTCTATTAAAAAATAGCAAAAATTAGCTGGGCGTGGTGGTGCACGCCTGTAGTCCCAGCTACTCGGGAGGCTGAGGCAGGAGGATTGCTTGAGCCCAGGAGTTTGAGGTTGCTGTGAGCTAGGCTGATGCCATGGCACTCTAGCCAGGCAATAGAGCAAGACTCTGTCTCAAAAATAAAAAAATAAAAAAGAAATTCAATTACCACTAGCTACCTCCACCTGTACAATTCACAAGTTATCTCAAAACAGACCTGAACATACTCAAATTGAGAGGCACTTTGGTCTAGCCCCCCCTTATTAAATAAAATCAAGCAGGCAAACTTTCTTCTAGTGAAAGGGTTTGAAGGATCTTTTGCTGTGCTTTTTTATCCTTTGAAAGTATCAATTCCTTTGATAATTAGAACTCTGAAGAGGATTCTTTGGATGCACAAAGAATTCAAGGATATTGTGTGGGGAAGACACCCAGATCTCTATTCTCTCACCCAAATTCAAACTGTAAGGACACTCCTGTGGGTTCTCACAAAGCCTCAGTGGTGGAGGTCAGCACAAGGTCCCCAGAAAAGGCAGAAGGAGACAAGAGGATGGATTAGTCCCTGCCCAAGTTGGAAGGACAGAGGACAGGTGCTTCTGGGTCCATGAGGTTCTGATACAAAGCTGTGAGCAAACTTGTGCTTTAGGAAAGGATTTTGTGAGTTAACAGAAGAAACAGTAACTTTATCAGAATGTTCAACCCACTGTGGACATTGAGCTCTGGGAACATGATTGTACTTTGTACCTTCTGGATTATATCAGGCTAGTGGTTCTCAGAATTTAGTGTGTATGAGAATCTCTAGGAAATGTCCCTAAAGATTCTAATATAGAGTCCTGGAATGGAGCCCAGAAATACATGTTTAGCAACTCTTACAGGTGTTTCTCATTTGGGTAGTCTGTGGAAGGTGTATTTTAAGAAGTGCCTTCCTCCCATAAGGAACAGAGACTAAGGCAGAGAGCAGCCAATCTTTTCTTACAAATTTTAGGGCTATAAATGGTACCACCTTTTACCCTGCTGCTGTTGGGTAGTGGCCCCTGGAGCTCTGCGCCAGGTCTGTCCCACCTGGGATTTCTGGGCCAGTAGAGCAGACACTGATGCTGGGGAGGGGACAAGGGAAAGAGTCACAGAAAGTATCAGAAATCTGGGGACTAATGAGAGAGGCTGATTCGCAGGCAGGGCTGGTGTGTCTTCACCCCTAAGGACAACCAGCAGTGTGTCCCCAGTGTTCAGTCTCTGCTCCAAGATTAATGGTGGTTGGAGGAAATGGGCTGAGAGAGGGGCTGGGCAATGAGCTTTCCAGGAAGCCTGGACCAGGTGGGCTTGAGAAAGTGCAAAGGAGAGAGGAAGAACACATCAGGCAGAGAAATTGGTGAGAGCTGGGATCTCTCCCACCCCCAGTAGAAGTGGGAGAATCTGCACAGGCAAGGCAGAGGAGGAATCCAGTGTGGGACAGAATGCAGAAATATGGGAAACCAAAGACTAGAGATAGAACCCAGAGGTGAGATCCAGAGCCTGGAGGATTCTGTAGATACAGGACGTTTATTTCTGGTTTTCCACGTTCTTAAGCAAGGTGATCATGGGTGGGATGAAGGAGAGCTGAGCCGCGTTGCAGATCTCATGTACTGGAAAGTTCACTTTACACTTACTCTTGTGTATCTGACTCCTCCAAAGATCTATCCACCTATAACCTGTGAATCTGACCTTAATTGGAAAAAGGCTCCTTGCAGATGCAATGAAGGTAAAGATCTCAAGATAAGATCGCCCTGGATTAGGGCGAGCCCTAAATCCAGTAACAAGTGTGTTGTCCTGAGAAGAGATGGATGGAGAAGAAGTGGAGAAACGCAGAAGAGAAGGGGATATGGAAACGGAGGCAGAGGTTGGAGTGATGCATCTACATGCCAAGGAACACCAAGGATTGCTGGCAGCCCCTGGGGGAAAGGGAGAAGGACGAGGCCTAGAAGAATTGTCCCCGAAGGTCTCCAGAAAGAATCAACCCTGCTGACACCTTGATTTCAAACTTCAGCCTCCAGACCTGTAAGAGGATCCATTTCTGTTGTTGTAAAGCACCACATTTGTAGTCACTGGTTCAGGCAGCCCGGAGAAACTCCTGCACCTCACCTTCAATGCCCACCCTCCCCCCATTACAGGTTTATGCTACCTGGTACTCTCCTTTGAAAATGCAAATACCTCAGGGAAAGCAAAGTGTTTATTAGCCATTCAAAGCAACCATTCCATTAATTTTAAATAGTTTTTCCCCAATGACCGAGGAAATAGAAATAGTTGTAATTATTAGGGATTGGAGGAAGAAGATCAGAGAACTTGGACTTAAACATTCCCACTTTAGTCCCATTTTGTTACTAGCTGTTTTACTGTGGGAAAATCACTTAACTTCTCTGAAACTTAGTTTCAACATCTATAAAACTTGAATTATAATGCTCATTTAACAAGCAGTTGTACTATGAAGATGAAGACTAGCTGTGTGAGGTGCTTTGTAAATTTGGGGGGCTTAAGAGTGTATGATAGCATTTATTTTGCAGCAGAGAATACTTGTAAAGGGAAGATTTACTTAGCTTTGGGGAAGGGGGGTGGTGGAGTGAAGCAGAAGGCAAAAGCTGGGAGACCAAAACTGCTGCTATAAAATGTTTCCTGGTCTAATGAAAGGAGAAGGAAACACTTGTGTTTTAAAATGTCCTCTTATTCCCAGGACACAGAGTTATTCTTGGTCCAGGAACATTTTATTTTATTTTATTATTGTTGGTTTTTTAAGGCTGGTCAAGTGAAGCAGTGAGAGTGGAGAAAGGAACAAAGGAATCTGTAACTGGTTGTGATCAATTAGTTGTAAAATCCACTGCACTCAGACCAACGAAGGGACGTTTTATATTAAAAGGGCTTTGGTCAACTGGTCAGAGAGTCTAACATATGTTCGATATAAAATATATGTGTCTGAGTTTCCAAACAATCAATTTAGCAACAAACTCTTGGAACATGATCCACTTATCTGTTAGTGACATCCTGTTAAGAGCTTCAGTGCACAAGATTAAATGACATCTAAGTGCCCTGAAACAGTTTATGTAGCTTCTGAAGGTACTTTATTCACGCTTAGGGAAGAGTGTTGGTTCCAAAACAGTGTGTCTCAAACTTGAGGAATGTGCAGACACTGTGAAAAGGAAAAAGATTTTTGATGACTTCAGTTGATTTAGTATTTTTAACAGCATGCTGCTTAAATAAGTACAACTCCAAACTAAATAGGCACACGCTCTCTACACTTATTGCTTTTATATATCTGTAAGACCAAAACGAATTTACAAATTAAATACAGTAAACACTAAAACACTGTAAAACACCGATTAATTCGGTGTGACTGATGATACACTTTGCTAAAGTTAAATACCCCATCACACTGTGGCTTGGGTATTGACAGCTGAAGGCGAGTTGTTTTGAGTTTGGCATGCTTGGAGTTCCCTACAACTTTCTCTACTGGAAATTCAGCAAGCCTTCATTTATGCAGTGGGCCGTTGCCTTTATTAGCCAGGAATACATTGTCTGCTACATTTAGCTCTCTTTTTTCTCATTAGTCTGTAAGAATTAGAGCAGTAGTGCTTGTCAACCTTGCAGGCATTAAAAATAAATGCAGATAGGAGCAGTGGCCGTTTCTGATATCCTACTGTGATCATGCAGATGATGCAGAATATGACAACATATTTTGTCAGTTTGGGAACATTACATAAATAAAGTCATACTAGAGCATTTATTGTTAAACACTGTAGCTCCAGCAGGCCCACATGTTAGATTACTGTTTACTTTTTGGCTACCAAGATTGTTGTTATGGGGATAAGAATAGATGCCCCTTTGAAATCATGAAAACAAATAAGCAAAAAACCCTGGAAGACAGAAATGTATTCTATTTAAGCATTGTGGGTAATATTCATAATTTTTAACAGCGTTTATAAAACAATCATAGACCAAGCAGAATAGACACCAGCCACATGTTCGTTTCCTGCACAGCCATGCCAGTGGGCACAGCTGGATCTCAACCCTGCCCGGCACCTAGCACAGTGCCAGGCAAACAGTAGGTGATAAATAAATGTCTTTTGAATGCATGAGGCATATCGATCCTCCTTTATGGTTCCCCTGCCCTCATCTCTTGAGCCTGTGGCTCTTCCCACAGGTAAGCAAGAGTAGGGTTCTACAGAGCTCTGAGCACCAGTCTATTAATAATAAACCCCAGGGCAGTAGCCCTCAGTGTTCAGCACTGGAATAAAAGATCCAACCTGTGCTTGGTCCCACTGCTTTCACGGATATTAAATCCAATCTTCTGTTGTCAATAAAAACGATTCTAGAATTATGGTCAAGATTCAGACAAGAAAAATATGAAAAGAATAAAGAATTCAATCAGGTAGCAAAGACATTAGTTGAATCTAATTAAGGGGTGAAAAAAATGAGCTGTAAATCAAGTAAAGGTCTAGAATTCTACCTAAATTAGGTGAGAAAATGTTGAAATAAGGTAATGATAAAAATTGGTTGAAGGCAAAACTCGAAATATATTCTAGGAAATGTGTGTTATGAAGGTTTGTGGAAACTGAATTCCAGCTGGAAGAAATAAGCATGGAGTTTGCTGAAGACATAGAACTCAACAATTGGAAAGGGATCAGCTTGTTCACCTGGAATTTGGGGAGAATCAGCTTTGAGACAGGTAGCGCTCAGACACCGTATTTTGATATCGAATTTGACAGATAAATAAGAGTATCCCAGTCCTGATTTGTGATGTAGGTGTTGTGGCACCAGTGATAGGGTAAATATTTCTGATATCCTACTGTGATCATGCAGATGATGCAGAATATGACAACATATTTTGTCAGTTTGGGAACTGACCTGGATTGGAAAAATGAGTTTACAATCCATGGAAGCAGAGAGATGATAAAATGACCCCACCCTTATAGCCTCAATGTTTTTGTGCTGTGTTTAGGAATACATCTCATAATCATTGATTTTATTTGTGCTTATTTGTTATTAAAGGTTTTTTAAAGAATCTTACATATTAGAGCATCTGACAAACTAGCCTTGAGATTTTGATTTGAAATGTATAATTAATATTAGAGATGTTATTTTATTTTGAAAGGAGTAAAAGAATTTGATGACATTTGTAAATTGGTTTTGGGTATTTAAGAGAGCAGCCTTGGACACATGAATCATTCCCTCCTTCAGATGAAACATTTCTTCATCTGATTCTTGGGATTCTGCCTCACTCATGACTACTCCTTGCTCTTTTATTGATTTCTTCTCTTTTCCCCAACATCAAGTTGAAGTGCCCAGGACTTGGCTTTGGACCTTGTCTTTTCTCCCTCTCCAATCCCATCCCATCTCATGGCTTTAAACACCATCAATGTCCTGATGACTCCTTGCATGTTTCTGGCCCAGGTGGTTCCCATGAACTCCAGACTGGGGTCTTCATCAGTTATTGACATGCCTACTTGATGTCAAGGCATCTCAAACTTGACATGTCAAAAGCCAAATTCATAATCTGTCCCTATCACCACGCCTGGCAACTTATTTATCTTAAGTCTTCCCCATCTCGGGAAATAGAAACTCTTTCCTCTAGTTGCTCAGGTTAAAAATTTTGTAGTGCTCTAATAGTGCCATTCCATGGTGGGCGGGTCTATGCAAACCTACTCCCAAAGTCCAAGGAAGCTAAAAGGCCAACGAAAGAGGCTGATATATCCAATTTCTCAGAAAGAAACATTTAATAGGGACTAAGGAACAGAAGCCATGCATGTCTTGGGTGGCAGCAAAATAAGATGGTGGGTCCCTGTGTCATTGTCCCCCCAACCCCAGGACTTATCTGCCACAGAGCAGGAATGTGTAGGACAATTGAAGTCAACCCCTCAGGGCAAGGCAAGAATGCGATGTGAAGCTGTGTGAGGACAGGACTTATGGTCAAGGTTGTTTTGACCTATGGGACAGGATTTATGGGAGCAGCAGACAAAATAGAAATCTTAGAGGTATTCTCAGAACAGGTGTTAATCAGAAGTCAATATGGCGGATTAGCATCCATGGTGTAGTTGCTTTAACCTCCACAGGTACTCCTGTCTTTTATTACAGTGTACATTCAGTCCATCAATAAATTCATTTAGTGCTTCCTTCAAAATATACAATTCCTTCTGCTTTTCCCTGTCTCTACTGCTTCTACCCTGGTTGGGCCAAGCCACTATCTTCTCTCACCTGAATTATTGCAACAGACTATTAATTGGTCTTCCATCTTTGCCCTGATCTCTACACGGCAGTGAGAAGGATTGTTAAAAGGTAAGGCAGATCTTGTTTCCCCTTTGCTCAAAACCTTCTAATGACTCCCATCTCATTAAAAGCAAAAGGCCTTACAATAGCCCATAAGACCCATGTGATACACTTTTTTTTTTTTTTTTTTTTTTTGAGACAAAGTCTCGCTTTGTTGCCCAGGCTAGAGTGAGTGCCGTGGCATCAGCCTAGTTCACGGCAACCTCAAACTCCTGGGCTCAAGCAATCCTTCTGCCTCAGCCTCCCGAGTAGCTGGGACTACAGGCATGCGCCACCATGCCCGGCTAATTTTTTCTATATATATTAGTTGGCCAATTAATTTTTTTCTATTTACAGTACAGACGGGGGTCTCACTCTTGCTCAGGCTGGTTTCGAACTCCTGACTTTGAGCAATCTGCCCTCCTCGGCTTCCCAGAGAGCTAGGATTATAGACGTGAGCCACCGCGCCCAGCCGTGATACACTTTTTATATAGAAAATTTTAAAGCAAAGAAAAATAGAGGGCATGAAGAAAAGTTACAGCAATATCTCTGTCAGGGAAGAACTTCTATTCATACATTAAGATCCTGAGAAGTTGCTTAGACATCACCTTTAAGAAGTCTCCAACAGGAGACTTCTGAATGCCCTGCCTTTTGGACCAGTTCCTTACCCATTCTACTGTGTTCAGTAATGACAGCACTCTCCTCCACTTCCGTTCCTGTAGCCTGCCCAGCCACATTTTAAACTCATAAGTCACAAACGTGGAACTGGCACAGGCAGTAATGAAAAGTAATTCAGGACTTATTCAGCACATCTTAGTTTACGCAAATGCCAAATCGCAGGGGCTCCTCTGATTGACGTCTCTCAGTTAAGACCTTTGTACAAAGGCCTTATTTCAGCACCTTTTTGTCCAGATTTACTGGTGCTGAAGAATATAGTTCTTGAATTCTAGGGTGCTCAGCACCTGTCAAGGACTCGAATCTGATCCCAGTTAATGACATCGCAGTATCACTTCCTTGCCACAGGAGAGAAGCATTAGCTGTAGGTAGAACAATGCATTGTTTTGAATAGACGTGGCTGGGCACTGTCACAGAGGATGAGCCTGGGGGACTGACTGCTGCTCAGCTTTCAAACATCGGTCATTTTTCAGCTTCATCATTGCTTCAGCCTTCGGACTCCAAATCACAGGCCCAAGGGCGTAAGTGTCCACAGCTCTTGGACACCTTATATTACCTGGTAAAGAAATGGAGCAGGGCTTGTTGGTAATTCTTGTTTGCACTCTAAATGTTTGCTGCAAGTGTTGGTCGGGTTGGCAGAGGTAGACAGGGTTGGAGAGGGTAGGGGGAAGCAGAGCCTTAGTAGAGCGACAAGCAAGCAGGCAGGTGGAAGAGAAAATGGAAGAGGCTCCAGGAGGTAACAGAAAAAGTAGTAGGTGGTTGGCCATCCTACAGAGAAGCGGGTCCCGGAGAAGGCATGTAACAGAGTGAGAAGTGGGAGCCTAGGAAAATGAATAATATAGGGTATGAGTATTGCATGCTAAATAAAGTCATCTCTTCCTCTGTGAGAAATGACAGCATTAAGAAAATGGTGTGTGCTGACACCATCATCCACAAGAAATTTAACTTTGGGGCAGAAGATCTGACAGAGTGGGAGTGGCTATCATTTTTATTGAACATTTACTACATCCTGCTCCCCATGCTGAGCGCTTCATTTGCATTATCTCAGTGAATTCTTACAGCACCATGAGTCAGTAATAGTATCCCCATATCACAGGAATAAAAACTGAGGTTCGGAGAAGTTCAATAACTTGCCCATAGCTTGTTTGAGCCTTGACTTTAAATTCATGGACACCAGCTCCAAAACCACACACTTAAAGAGTATAGGAAACTTTAATCATACATAAACATGTAAAAAATAGTGGGAAGAACTTAAAGGTCATCTGGTTTTGTTTTAAAATTCCAGTCTCTGGACTATTTCGGCCCGTAATGAAATATTTGATGGTCTGTTGCAAAATTTAAAAAGTAAGGCCAAGGTTAGGAAATTTTCATATAACCAAATCTACTTAACCCAAAGGACTTTTTATTCCGATATTATGTCATTCTTTCATTGTAGGTCCCTAAGAAGTGGCCTTTATTTGGTGAAATGATATTAATGTAGTTAGTAGGTTTTCTGTTAGTGTACTCAGCAATATAAAACTCTGGCAACCCTATGTTGGCACCTGCCATTTTTTAATTTATATTTGTCTGTAAAATCCAAAGCTCTCGGAACCACTGATTTCGGTTCCATCTCCAAGTCAGCAATTCTCCACAACTGTCTCAAAAGATGGCCAAGCAGGTTTTGTTTTTAGCATTTCCAATGATAGAGTTCACTGCTCTTTGACTGAGCCCATGCTCTGTTGGGAGAAGATTCTTCCTTTTATTGCATTATAATCTGTCTTTATCTTATTTACAGAGCCATAAAGAATGTGTATATCCCACGAGGAAAAAACACGTGTGAGTTAAACTCCATCCTTCCGCTGTCAGAAATTGCTGTCTTTGCTTACTCGTTGCTGGCTCTCTGCCTTGTCTGTGGAGTGCCAGCTTCATGAGGGCAGTGGCCTCATCCCAGCACCCAGGACAGTGCTTGGCATGGAGCAGGTGGACAGTCGCTACTTGTAAGATGAGTGAATGAGCACTTTGTAAACAGCTGACATTATTCAATAAATATTTAATAAGTGTAATAAGGCTGATTCATTTTCTACATGACGATGCTTCAGATATTGAAGTATTTGAAGTCAGCTCTCATGTCCTCTTGTTCCAGATGAGGATTGATCAGTCCCTTGACTTGCTTCCCCTATGATGGAGTTTTCAAGATCATGCGGGTGTTCCCCTCTGCGTCCGTTCCAAGAAACTGAAGACTTGAATTGGGAGGCTTGGCCATGGTCAACCCCAGAGGAACTATTTCCTCTCACAATTTATGCTTTTTTTTTTCTGAGACAGAGTCTCGCTTTGTTGCCCAGGCTAGAGTGAGTGCCGTGGCGTCAGCCTAGCTCACAGCAACCTCAAACTCCTGGGCTCAAGCGATCCTCCTGCCTCAGCCTCCCGAGTAGCTGGAACTACAGGCATGCGCCACCATGCCCGGCTAATTTTTTCTATATATTGTTAGTTGGCCAATTAATTTCTTTCTATTTATAGTAGAGACGGGGTCTCACTCTTGCTTAGGCTGGTTTTGAACTTCTGACCTTGAGCGATCCACCTGCCTCGGCCTCCCAGAGTGCTAGGATTACAGGCTTGAGCCACTGCGCCCGGCCCCAGAACACCTCTCTAATACTCCAGCAAACACTTATTGCATGTTTGCAGGGGACTAAGCACTGCTGGTACTGGGACTACAGAGAGGACTAGCCCATGACCTAGCCCTGATGGCCAAGAAGGGACACTGGTACCCAAGTAGGTGATATCACTATCATCAGTATTATAGGAGCCTTGACCGTGGCCTGAAGTTCTGGGGGCCCTTCCTGAAGTGGGTAATTCCTGAGCTGAGTCCGGAAGAATAAACAGGAAGGAGGAGAAGGACATTCTAGTGAGAGGGAACAGCATGAAGAAAACAAGGAGGCCTAAAACTACAGGTTGTATACAGGTTGCTGCAAAAAAATTGCCATCATCACAGCACAAAGAAGGAGGCAGGAGTGATGGGAGATCAAGCTACAGCTCGCAGCAAACCTCTGATGGACTCTAGACTTTGTCCTGTGGTTACAGGGAGCCTTTGAACTTTTTTTTTTTTTCCTTTTAAATAATTAGGATAGTTATTTGTCTGACCTCAGTCTTCTGGCTCTTTTTCCCTCCAAAGTTGCCCAAGGATTACCACGTAATGTTCTGCCTCTAGACTTTGATTCATTTACATGTCTTCATAAGGTTTGCATTTCAGCTTGTAACCTAATTGGACTCTGCCCTTTTCAGCCTGAATATTATTGATAGTGGTAGAAAGATACAGATTTGGAGCAGGGTGATGGTGCACCATCTCTCTCGTGCAGTCCCTGGGCACGTTGTAGGATGCTGCCTGTTCTCCGCTGGGCTACCCAGTGCCCCCTCTTGCAGATCTCCGCCTCTCCAGCATTTTCCTCCTGTGTTTGCATAGACTTTAAAATAGTTTGAAGCACAGAGGTTGGTGAAAAGAGCCTCGGCCTTGAAATCAGAAAGACCTAGAGGTTTTTTTTTAATGATTTTTTAAAAACTTTTTATTGTGGGAAGTTTCAAACATGAACAAAGTAAACAGAATAAGGATAATGAGCTTCTCATAGCCATCGCCGGGCTTCTACGATGAACTGAGTTCTGCCATTCTTGGGTCACTCATAACTCCACCTGCTTTCCATGTTCCACTAGGTGTTTTGGGTGTTTTTTTTTTTTTTTTTTTCAGTACAAGGTAAAATTTACAGACATTGTAATGTATAATCTTAACTGTATAGTTTTGACAAATATATACAGCTATGCGTCCCATATCCCTTTCACTACAGAGAGCATCTCTGTTTCTCCAGAAAGGTCCCTTGTGTCACTTCCCAAGCAATCTGCTCCTCGCTCAGACTCAAGCACACTTTTGGCTTATTTCACCTTAGATAAGTTTTAACTGTTCTAGAATGTCACATAAATGGAATCACGCAGCACGTCCTATCTTTGTGCAGGCTCCATTCATTAGGTGTTTTGGCTTAGACTTTTTATTCTTTGTATCTCTTTGTCATTGGATGAGTTACTTAGCCTCTTTGAGACCCACTTCCTTCTCTAGAAACTGGGAGAATAATGGCAATAAAAGTTAACAAAAATAAAATGGGCCTTAGGATAATAGAAATGTCCTCCCTAACCCAAACAGATTCTAAGTTTCACCTGAGATGTGGGAATATGATCGCCATCAAGATTTATTTCTTGTCTGAAAAAATATTCCATATTTGCTAATGCTCTACTGACAATGGCTAGTCTTCAAGTGTGATAACTAGATGTGTATGATGTCTTGGTTAGGGCCCGGTCAGAAAAACAGATCTTATACCAGGTAGTGCAATAGAAGGAATTTAATACTGCAAATGAATTTAAAGTTCCCGGAAGAGCTGAGAAGCCAAACAGGCAATGGGGAAGCAAAGGAGGGATTAACAATAGCAGGAAGCCACCCACACCGTAGGGCTGGAGGGCTGTGGGGAAGAGATACTGTTCCCAGGCCCCAGGGGTGGCGAGGGTTGTTGGTAGGTCCTAGAACCTCAAGGAGACTGCTGGGAACATGCAGAAGATGCAGCCACTGCCAGGGATAACTCCTGGCTGGGGTAGGGAGTGTGTGGAGTTAGACCCTGTCCTTCCTCCTGCACCCAGTCTCCTGCTAACCACATCCAGTGTCCAAGGAGCCTGGGAAACAGCAGCAGGAGTCAGTGGTCCACAGAGCAGAGTGGGGAAGGCAGGGACCCATGAATAAGCAAATGAGCATTTTAAAAAGATACACAGAAATAGTCGAGAAAATTGAACTCAATAATAATTAGCACGTGAGCTAATTCTTACCTTCTTAAATGGTGCTGACCGACGGAACTCTATGTGACAATGGAACTGTTGTGTCTATCTGTGCTGTCCAGTATGGTAGCCACTAGCCACTGGTGACAATTGAGCCCTTGAAATGTGGGTGGTGCAGCTGAGGAACTGCATTTTTACATGGTATTTCATTTTAAATAATTTGAATTCAAATAGATGGCGTGTGCCATATTGCAGCTTGTAGAACATCATCAATTCATCAATAATTCATATGTAGATGCAGTAAACATTCTGTGAACACTTAGCACGACACAGATACCATATAAGAAGCTGAGGACGTCCTGATGACTAGAATTATGCTCCTAATCTTCAGATCTTTCTTGTGCAGCAAGAAAAGGATTAGAAAAGTGGTATTATAAAAGGTATTTCTTTTAGGAGGAATAAAGGCTGGGGAAAGAGGGAACGGAAAATTGCCTACCTCTCTGCCTTTACCTACGCTGTTCCTGATTCCTGGATACCCTTCCCCCTCCACTTCTGTCATTCCACTCATCGAAATTCTACTTGTCCCTCAAGTGACTCTTCCACTAAGCCTTCTCCAGTGGCCCCTCCCAGCACACACCCCCACTGCCCAGGCTGCACGAATCTCTCCCTTCCTCTGATCTCCCTTGGTGTTTAATCTCCATCCTCATCCCTTTTATTGCTTTCTCCTTTATGTTGAAGTTCTTCATCTAAATTTACTTCTCTCTCTTACTAGACTGTAGACTGCTACTTGAGGGAAGGATTCAGGTTGGTTCTGTGCTTTATCCCACACAATATTTAGCACCAAGTACTGCATACGATAGGTTCTTTGTGCTGTGATAGGTTCTTTGTGCTGTTTGAAAGCTGTTCTGGGGAATGAGTCTTCAATGTCTGCACTTGTAGCTAGCTAGCTATGGGGTGAGCAAACTACCCTGCAAACTGAAGGTCGCCATCTAGTGGCCATAGGGAGTAACTTCATGCTGGGCAAGTCAAGGGCAAAGGTTTATTTTTCTCTATAATTTTAAAATGTTACTTTCCATTCTTATTCTAAACACAGAGCATTCTAGTCATCTACATTTAAAATTTATCTTGGCCTAATATTCTAGATCTAGACTAATTTCTATATGATCTAATTTTACTTTAAAAACACAGGAATCTTATACAAACACCAGATAGCTATAGCAGTATTTAAACCAAGTCATGACCTGGAGCACTTTTATTACTAGAACCACCCGAGATATGCAGTGTGTTTTCTCTAAACTCACCTGGAGTTTGTTTTGCTGGTTTTGCACAATTTGCACATGTGCATTATTACTTGCTTGAGTTCAGTGAAGTACAATCGAATTATTTTTATTCTCCTGGGAATTGTGATTTTTCTGTTACAGGAATATTTCTGTCCCAACATGGCTTCTTGAGAGTTCCAGGACTTGGTTGAATGTGGTTTCCATTACTAAGCAGAAAGAGTAGCGGGAAGACGAGCATCACACTTCGACTGAGAGCTCTTAGCCTGTGCAAGGTACTGACCTAGGCAGTGTTCTGGGTACTGAACAACGAATAGATATTTAATACTCCCAATGGGGAGTATTAAATAATACTATTTATTATTTAATGGGGAAACACCTATTAGTATTCCCATTCTACAGATGTGCAGACCATAGCGTACAGAAGTTAAAGGAATTATTCAAGAGGTAAATAACTACTGGAAGACAAGATGGGATTCTAGCCCCAAGATTCTGATGCCTCCGAGAGTAGCACATACAAATTGGAAATCATGAAAGGGAAAGGGGTATTAAATTACTTAGGGACCAGCTTTTCAATTCCCAGATAACCCCTGTGTTCTGAGTGTGATCGTACTTCTAAGAGCTTTTGATCTATGCACAGAATGGAAACCATAGACCCGGGTGAATGTAAGCCAACGCATCTGGGGCCCTGTTTACCCCGGGGCCAGTTGCTCCAGCCAGGAAGTCCTTGAAGACATGGCTTTGCCAGGGAAGATAAAAGGTGCCAGAATGGGTCTGGGTAGAACAGGTCTACATTGACACTACTGATCCAAGGTGAGCAGGTAGGACAGGATGCAATGACCACAGCTGAAATTTCAGCATGGGCTATGGCCACAGTAGAGAGGAGAATTTCCATAGAGACTAAGCCTTCTCTGGGGAGACTGTTTAATAGTAATGATAGCCTTTGTAGTAAACTAATTGTGACTAAAACTCTTTGCCTAGGGGAACCAGTATGTCTAGTAGGATTACCGTTTGAAGTCTCCATATCCTAAAACACAGCTCGGCTTGTACTTCTGTTCTCTGCCTGGGTTTGTAAAAGGGAAGACAGCTCATCTCACGTTCATTCTCAGTGGGTCCGTGTATTGTCATGTGTGCCCTCAGCTTACAGAATCTGATTTCAGGAACTGGGAAAATAAACGGTGGATAAGAGAACTGAGCGAGCAGAACAGTGCTGAGAGCTGCAGGCTGATGTCTGGAGAAGCTAACGTGACTTGCCCAGGGTCACACAGTTAGTTAGTGGTAGAGCTGGGATTAGAATCTTTATTCAAGGATCTTTCCATTGTATTATCTGCCTCTCTAGATTGTTCTTTTTGCTGTTCATAGCACAGAAATCCAAATGGCAGAACATGTCATCTATCTTGCAATGTTATTTAAATCTTTGATGGAATAAGATGGGGTAGGGAATATAAAAATGCATTCATATACGTGCTTCCCTGAATATGTCAGTCTGTTTGCATATTGTCTGATTGAGATCGTGACTCTGGGTCTCCCACAGGCAGGAAACCTGAGGTAGATAACAGTGTGAGTTTATTCTTCTGATAGAGCTTTTCCAAGTACAGTTGTACCGTTTTATATTTTCAATTTATTTACTTTTCCTTATTACAGAGCATTGATCTGATAATTAACTTTTGTCTCATTTAATAATGATGTTATTTTATTCTTATATAAAAATCTTATTAAAAGTCTGCATAATTTTCCTCCCAAATGAAAAGGGAAGATAGAATCAATCCCCATTTTGAAAACTGGACATCAAATTAAGAGATTATGCATCACAGCTAGTTAACAAGGACTCAGGTCTCTTTACTCCTAGCCCCGTGTTTAGCTTGAACCTCTCTAGCAGTGGTTCTCAGCTTACAGTAGGTTTTGGAATCCCCTGGGAGACTTGCTAAGCACGGATTGCTGGGCCCCCCACCTCCAGAGCCTCTGAATCATGGGTGATTCTCATGCTACTAGTCTGGGGACCCACTTTGAGAACCACTAGTCTACAGCTTTGCCAAAACATCTTTGAACATTTGGCAGGTAATCAATCCCTCATCTGCAATACTGAAATCCCAAAAGCTCTGAAAGCTGAACCATTTTTTCCTGAAGGTTGGTACAGACTCATTTGGCAGCAAAGCCTGACCTGAACTGAGGTGAGACTATTTATAGTCTTTCTTTGTCCCTTGGTGTGACTATTCATACAGTTTGCTACAGAAGTGTTAATGTGTTGGATTATATGGGTTTCCCCAGTTCCCCAAACCTTTCGGGGGAGAGGGGTGTTTTATAACAGATACACTATAATTCCTTTTGGAATCTCAAAAACTCTGATATCTAAAACATATTTAATGCTAAAGATTTCAGATAAGGGACTGTAAATTTGTACTAAGCTAGCAAAAAGGATTGTATTCTTTGCTTTTGATGCTACAAAAAAAAAAGCCATTTTTAGATAGTCACAAAAGTGTATACATTTGAACTCAATCTATGTTTTTTGAGACCTCTTTTTGGATGATTTTTCAAAAGCTCTGTCCTTCAGCTGCAGAAATGCTGAACTGCAAGAAAAAATGTTAAGTGGTCCTTCCCCAGTTACCTGGGCAAATCCCAAGGACACCATGATCTGAAATGAATATTTCCTGAAGCTTAGTCACATTTACTAGGGATGTGGTCAATAAATGACATTCACACTCTTGACCATGCTCCCTACAAAGCTTTGATTCTCCACCCGGGAATGAGATGCCATGAAGACTGCAGATGGAGGGATGGAGGAAAGGAGAAGAAAGCTTAGTACTTTTATTTAATAATGAGTCAGGCTTAAATCATGAGTTCATCTCCCCCCAAACATCACTTCATTTAAATGAGAATGCTTCTTAGAGCTATTACAAAACCATCAAAAGCATATTCATCAGGAAAACACTCAACACATATTCTAACTGGATTACATGAAATTGCCTGGGCTAAAATGAGTTACAGAGAAAAAAAATATTTTAAAAACCTTCCCAATTCATTTAACTGGATAGAGCATATCATTTTGTGTTCTATTCCTAGAATTGTTGAGGCTCACTGCTTTTGAACTGGTGTAGCCGTGTTCCCTAAACATGCTTTTAAAACCCTCTCTCCTGGATGGTGCTTCAGAGACCCAGAACACTTACTCACTTTCAGAAATTGGTATGTTGTGTGCAGAGAGTGACTTGCTTAGAAAGAGTCAGACCTTGCTTCTCAACAGCAAAAAGGCTCTTTGTTTCTCATGTTAGAGGGCCAGCAGGTTTCATGTACCCACGTAATCAAAACCTCCACCCCCCAGGAGACCTAATTCTCTTAAATCCATAGACACTCCTCAACTAGGGCCAGAATTCATTTGATTGATTAATCATATCAAATGTTTATAGCTTCTTGTGTCCCCATTTGGCTTCAGTACGCTGGGAGGCCTATTTTGCACAATGGGCTACAATTCTATTCAAATAATTGGATTCAATGTACGTGTGAGGCTCAGAACCCTCTAGATTGACCAAGAGTATTATCTATCCAGTTTTCCAAAAAGAATAACTGTCTAAATCCATCAATACTCCAAGCCAATTATTTTGCCAAATATCTCATCAAAATTTATGCCAACTTTGTTCTTAATTTGTTCTGGGTTTAGTGTCTTCAAGGAGGAACAAGAAGGTTACAGTAGAGTAGAGTTAGAACACTGTTTAACAGGGCTGCTGTAGCATCAATTTGTACACTCCATGACCATAGGAGCATCCTGGTGCATGGGACTAGCTCCCCCCAAGGCTCCTGCAGTATACAATATGGACAACTGAACGTGGCAGCTCTTTTTAGTGTCTCCCATTATAAAAGAAGACAGGGCTCATCGAACCATCCTCAGGTCCATGCATGTCAAGATGTATGGAATTTACATAAATCCCAAGCTATTAATGCGCTGATGAACCCTGTATTTCTATCTGGGCAGGATCACTATACCAGAAGACCAGATCTCAAGCTTAAGCAGTAGAATAATGATAACAACACCTACCATCTTTCGAGTGGCTTAGGCAGTGGGCCAGGCATTCAATAGCTTTGCTGAGCAGCCTCTTGCTCCAGTTGAGTAATGGTTTACTCAAATTACTCAAGCTGAGTAATGCTTTTTAAGCTGTCTTTCATCACATTCTGTTCCCTTTCTCCTGTTTACTGACTCATAAGAAGCTGTTTATAAATGACAAGCCTTGTCTATTTATCAACAAATCACCAAACCCATGTCGTCTGTGCAGCAAATCTCAGCCTCTCTGAACTGGTACCATGATTAGCAAATGAATGGCCATCATCTCAATTGTAAGAAATTAGCTAGTCAATCAGCAAATATTTAGTTAGTGCCTACTATGTGCAGCTGCTAGGATAGATAACTGTGTCACAGAAATAATTATAGAAGCAGCTGACATTGTCTGGTGCTTATGTATGTATTACGCATGTGGTGATCTTTTAATCCTGCAACAAGTTTTTGAGGTCACTGTCATTGTCTGTGATTTGTAGATGAGGAAACAGGTATACAGTGGATAGCATCACCCAAGGTGATATCATTAATAAGTGTTTTCATGTGGGTTTGAACTCAGGTCTTTTTTTACTCCACATTTTGCTCTCTGACCCCGATATTTCTTTCCTCCTGGATCTCCCAGGCTGGTCAAGATTTAGCCTCCATCTTTATAACTTGTACCATTAAGGACGGATGCTATTTTAAATAAAGTAGATGCAAATGCTTTCTACTTTAAAAGCAGGAAATAAGAACCTTATTTATGCCAGCTAAATAGTATTGGTAGCACAAATCGGGAGGGACCTGAAGAAGCAGTCTGCTCCAGTAGCTAACATCTGCCAGAAAAAGACAGCTGCACCCTTGGCTGCGATGGTCTTTTTCAGTCGGTTAATGGTAAATAACTCCGTACACCAAGTCCCTTGTTCTTTTCCTTAGGGCCACACTTCACAGCTGATTCACCCCGGTATTTCCACTGGAAATTATGCTCCCTTTATTCGGTCACGTAAGAAAGCATTATGGAAGTTTCCCGACTGCCAGGATGGGGCTCTGCCCACACCCACTCTGCATGTCTTCCAAGTTAAAATCGCTTCCGCTAGGCTCTTTGGAGATGGTCTCTGGGGTCTTGATTAAATTCTTGAAGCAGCGCTTGAGAGGCGTCCAGGCTTACCCTGGGCACACCAGTGACGTTAGCAGCAGGTTTCCCTGGGCGTCCAGCTGGGGGGAAGTGCGTTTCGGCCCCTCCACTTTCCCTTTTCACTCTGACTGAAAGGAGGCTCCTAGCCCAGTCTTAATGATGGCATCAGTCCTTATGTATGGTCTGGTCACCCTAGCTTTTAGTGCTCTAGTTTGATTTCATTATCAATACTCTAGACACATTTTGGGAAGAGACAAGGAATGAATTTTTATTATTAGATAAGCATTTAACCTTAAAATTTGTACCCCCATAATATGCTGAAATAAAAAAATATATATATATATACACACACATATACATTCAAAAAAAAAAGATAAGCATTTATTGGGTGTTGACTCTGTGCTAGGTTATTTTAAAGTGGGGTGTGGGGAGGGGGAATGATGTTCATGCAGAGTTTAATTAAATGTGGGATCACAGTGAATTATGAAACGGTGCGCTCATAAATCATGACAGCCGAAGCACACTGCGCCAGGTACCTTCTTGGGGACATGGCCAAAACGTTCTGGGTTGCAGAAAGGAAAGAGGCATGGAATCACCTCCGAGAGGAATTGGTACATATTACAGGCAGCATGTGGCATTCGAGTTGACATTGGACAATGAGAAGGAATTCAGGGATGAGATGGAGAAGAGGACACAGCAGGGAAAACAAGTGGAATGTCACGAACAGAGATTGGCCAACTGCAGCTTGTCGGCTGAATCTGTCCCACCGCCTCACGGTGCATGGTCTAGGAGCTAAGAATGGTTAGTACATTTTTTAATGATTGGGGAGAAAAAAATCAAAAGAAGTATATAGTTCATGACTTGTGAAAGGGATATGAAATTCAAGTTTCTGTTTTCATAAACAAAGTTGTATCAGAACAGAACCACAGCCATTCTTCTATGTCCCATCTGCGGTTGCTTCTGTGCTACCATGGCAGAGTTGTATGGTCGTGACAGAGACCTTGTGGCCCTACAAAGCCTGCAATATTGACTCCCTGTCCCTTTATAGAAAAAGTTTGCTGACCCCTGACACAGAAGCGTAAATACGGAGGGTCATTTTTCCTGGAATGGCAAATTGGCTGACAAAATTGGTGCATGGGGCAGAGAAAATGCTGGAAAGGTAAGCCAAGGCCTCATTCAAGAGGGTTTTAAGAGACTTGTTGGTCTTTTGGACTTCGGTTTAAAGTAAGGGCTACCAGTGAAGGATTCTGAGCAGAGGAAAGATGTGATCCCGGGGAATAATGTGATCGTATCTGTGTCTGGGGAGAAAATGCTAGAGGCTAAGAGAGGGCAGGGTTGGAAGAGGAGGCCAAGTGGAAGTGATAAGTGTAGGAAGAATATTTCTCCACCAGCTTTATTTTCCAAGTAACCCTGTGGGAATGTTCACGGAATCTCATGAATTGAACTTTAAAGTGTAACAGAAGTGGGGTATTTTATTTTTCTTCCTTGCCAGCAAAGGTGTTTTCTTCCATCTTTCTGCAACCGAGCTAGTTCAAAAATATGCATTGCGTTGCTAGATCTTCAAAATCATATGCTTACAAATATGACTAGATAAGGAAAATGCTGGGCTGTGTAGAGCCAGCAGAAGCAGGCTCGATGAGTTTGTGTTTAACATAGGGAGGCTGAAATTTTCACATTGGTTTTATTTATTTCCATTGTCAAAATGTGGGCTTCTTTACAGTGTTACGCCTATGGAATCTAGAAGTCACTTTTTATCAAATCCTAGATTCACAGGGCTGCAAATAGTTGTGGGTGCTGCGTCTGTCAGCCTCATATTTTAACCATTCATTTGTATAACAAATATCAAGCATCACAATATTAATATAATTAGGCACTGTAGAACAGGGCACTAAAGAAATATATAGAAAAGTGATTTTCTCTTCAAGGGCAAGAGCAACATATACAATGTTAACATAATATTAATAGCATAAAATAGAAGTTGATTGTGTTCCACAGAAATTAAGAGGGAGGAAGCAATCAGAAAGGTCTAAAATGGAGTCTAGGAAGAGGGAAAGATTTGTTTATCGTGAAAATCCACATGGAAGTATTCTGGTAGGAGGCGTTGCATGTGAAAGATAAAAGGGCCTTTGATGTAATAGGTACTGGGTGAGCTTTCGCAGGTTTTGGACTATGCATATGTAACCAGCAATGTAAAAAATGTGTCTGTGGACTGAGCGCTGTATTATACTGTGGGGAAATCAACATGGATAAGATATGGTCCCTTCCCTAAAGGAGCACGGCTATAAAGTCTCCTAGGGGAAATATACAGTTAAATGCCAGGGCTGTCTGCAAAGTATCCAGCCATGTAAACCATTCTTATTACATTAACAATGGCTAGATACTTTCCAGACAGCACTCGTAAGTGCAATATACATTGAGTTCTACAAGTCAGGCGATATCAAAGTGCTGGGTTGACATGGTGGAAGTAGTTTTAGGAACGTTTTTTGATGACATCTCTTGGCTGCAACATCAAGGGATAGATTATCCCTTCAAGACTTCCCCTGAAGCATCCAGGACAGGTCTGGGGTTGCTTCTGAGGGGAAGGGAGAGGGAGACAGGTATAGGGCTAGAGGAGAGAGGCAGAGACTGATTCGTCTTCTCATATATCAAGAGTCTCAGTGAAAACGTTCTAACTGAAGATTCTATTACATTTGCTACTATTCCTAGGTGCCCGTCTCCCTTGTTTATATGTTACCAGAGAAGTAATGTATCTCCCTTGTTTATATCTTACCAATAAGTAATCTGCATTAATTATTTAAAAATAAAAATGTGACAGCAAAGTAGTGATACTTTTTCCCCTGATGAAGGACTAGTTAATTTTGGCTTTGTGAAAAATAAAATACCAACCTAATAAAAGCAGGAGATTCTCAGGGTTTGTGTTTCTTAGCCCTGTAGCTTGAGTTTATCCGCCAGCAACCACTCTTCCTATCAAACAACAAAAATAATCAGCAGTAGTTTCTTAGAAACACAAAGAAAGCCATCTTCATGACAAAACACTGAATTTTCCATCGACGTCACTGTAGCTTGCTGCTGGGATGTACCTGTGGCTCTGATGATGTACAGAGTGAATCCTGACCTAGCGACAGGATGCTGGCCCCAGCCCCTCTATTCACTAGGAATGTAATTCGAGAAAAGAACTTCCTTTCTCTGAGACTCATTTTCCTTTGACTTCATGATCTCTAACGCCCCTTCCAGATCTGAAATACCATTTTGTTTTTATTTTCCTGTAACATATCCTTGGGACAAATGTTATTTTCCTTATTTTACAAATTGGAACAAATGAGATTTCTGATAAAGGATCCATTAGGATGTTGGCAGAGACTTAGAACAACTTAGCGTTTCTTTTGACAGCTGGTAGCTGGTATGTCTTTTGGGGGAGTTGTTTTCCTGGCTGGTAAATGACTAGGCAAAGTCTGGGGCAGGTTTTGCTCCCACCTGGAAGGACTCTACCTGTGGGTGTAACCAGACCAAATGTCTGGCCTCATTTTGCAGATGCCAATGTCCAAAAACAACTGACAAGGGCACTTTCTGGACTAGCACCTCTTAACTAATTCTGAGCACTTAACAATTTATGCAACACATGGGGCCTAGAGATCTTGTCTAGGAAGAGGAATCCTTTAGGATTTCTGACTTTGCAGGAGAGGAACGATTGGAGAAGGTAAGAGTCCCTTAGTTGATCTTGGTTTCTGCCCACAACTCTTAGTTTGGGAGCTGTGACAGCCCATGGTTAAGAGCACTGGCTGCTTGGGCAACATGCTTCATCTCTAAGCTTCAATTTCGTTGTCTGTAATTTGGGGAAATAATACCTAGCTCATAGAATTGTTGCAGCGTTTAAATTGAATAAGAGAATGCATTTCAATGTCTAGCACAAAGCCTGGTGCAAACAAAGTGCTCAATAAAGGACAGTTGCTTCTGCTGTTGCCACGATGACCAGCTTGTTCCATTCCATCTGTTCCACGTCTGCAGGCCCAGCTGACTGCTAGTAAACATGATTGCTGCAATCATGGGCTAGTCTTCAGCATTATCTTTTCCCTGGGTACTAAGAAACACCTTTAGGCATGCCGCCCAGAAGAGAATCCTTCCTTTGGTTTTAATCAATGTAATTCCTGCAAGTTAATTTTGCATTAGAGTGAAAAGGGGCCTCTGTCCAACCGCAGTTCTGAGCCATGTAGGTGACAGTTCAGTCCATTTGGTTTCTATTCAACACGTGTTTTCTGTTCCCTGTTTATGAGATTCAAGTGATCAACACTAGATCTTCAGGATAGACTAAAATGCTATTTGCATAGGAACTGTGGTCAAAAAAAGAGGAACAACTTTGAACATTGCAACTGTATTGGACATTGTTGGTTTTCCACCACCCACTCTCCTCTTTCTAAGAGAACCCTATTTTTTTCAGGTATGCCAGGTTTAGTCCATGTACCTCTGGAAAGCTGACCTCATCTTGACACCTGATTAGCCTAAGAATAATCGTATCCCTCTTGTCAGTGATTGCCTGACAAGGGGCACCTGGGCTTCAAGTTATATAAACAAAGCAACCTACATGTGGTCCGGACCAGCTGGAGTTTTCTGTTATTTGAAGCCAGAAGTACCCTGATACCCCTGTTAGCATGACTCAGTTCTGTTTATAAATGTAAGGGAGTTTTTCACCTAGCATTTTTCTTCCTCTCACAAGTTGCTCTCAATATCGGGTGGTGAATGGCTGTTGAGTAGAACAGACCTGGAAGTGCCATGAGATAGGATGATGGGAGCCTGACAGGGAGGCACAGGTGTGGCCGGCAGACCCGTGCTCATACATCCCAGGTGGCACCTGACAGGCATTAAGTGATGTAACTTAAAATCTTACATCGCTTAGGACAAGAAGTAGGAAAAAAAGGTATCATGTGTTAGTGTAGAATTCCTCTGCCTCTCTCTACCCCTCGACTTACCTGAGGAGGTGGAGTGACATAGGTGAGTGGTAAATTTGGAGAGAAAAAGTAGACACACGTAGCTCAGTGCGTCATTTTCTTCTTCCTCTTGGGATTGAACCTGCCTACAGGAAGCAGGAATTCTCTCCCATGTCTGAGTCTCCCCCTACACCTGCACCCACTGTGAGTCTCACCTGGACGCACCCACTGTGGAAAAGTCTACCCTGGCCCAGCTTTGCCTATAATCAGATGAGTAAGTCTGGCCAGCCACCCTCCTACCCCCAATTTGGCCCTCACGCTAAGCTAGTTCTACGATCAATATAGGTAACATTTTAGTTGTTATCTTTGCTTGTTTTGCTCCCCAAATTGTTTAGAACTAAGGCTCTTTTTTTTGGCACTCGACAGAGTTGATTCTCATTATAAATAGGGAATTGTCAGAAACCACTGCCTGGGGTGAAAACACTGTAAGAGTCATGCTTCAATGACCAAAATGTTAAAGTCAGTCTCCACGTGCATCTGTTCCTTTCCATCTTTAGGCTAAATTAATTCTTAGTCATTTAGGTCATAGGTCCTTTGAGAAGGTGATGAAAACCATGGGCCCTTTCCCCAGAAAATTGCACATACATATACTGTGTCAGGGTATACACAGTCCCTAAGATCTGCCCCTAAGATCTACCCATGTAACTTATGGATCCTTATATCTCAGCCTACGACCTCTGAGTTAAACCCCCAGAAGATAGCTCACTGCACAGCGAATATAAATTAAAGAAGAAAGAAGCCTGCAAAGGACAGGAGCGTGATGCCGAAGGTGACTTCTCCTAGTGCCCTGGGCAAGTACATCCCAGTGAGGAGCCTACAGTATGCACTGGATTTGGGACTGCTGCAAAGGTGAAAGGTCAGGACATCCATCCGATAGAATTCCAGCAGGGAACAAAATCACTCAGAAGGTCTAAACAAACAGCCTTTAAGTGCAGGCAGAGTGAAGACAGCAAACCAGGTTGTTAAGGCATCCAGAGATTGGCAACAGTTGGAAAGGCTTTGCTGCCCATGGGCTGCAGGAAGGAAGGGAATAAATAATGTCATCAGGCCTAGTGAGAGCTGGGATGGTCTGCTAGGAGGAAGCTGAAGTCCCACAGGAATGCAAAAAGACCCCCCACCCACCCCTCTCCCCACTCTTTCTCTGTCCACTGGTCTCCTGTTGGTGCCTCCCATTAGCTGAATTTAACTGGAAGCCAGAAGACAGGGCACTGGGGTGGAGGAGGGGTGCATTCCGTAGCAGATTCCTGGGACCCAGAGCAGAACAGAGAAGGGTAGAGAGTGAACATAGAAGGCACACAGAGAATAAATACCCAGCACACACACAGAATCAGGCAAAACTAAAGAAACAGCAAGGTTAGGAGTCTGAACAGTGCACCTGGGTGCAGAGGAGGCCTGGTGGAAGCTCAGCCAAGGTGGATGTATAGACTAGATGCTGAGAAGGAAAGTACAGAGAAAAGTCATCTGAACGTGGAAGAACAAAGTTCTAAGAGGGCAGGGAGTTTAGACTAGAACTCACCAGGGCAGAGTGCTGTAACCTCCTGGCCAGCCAGGTAGAAACCGAGGCCCACTATGGCCAGTTAACAGCTGTTAACAGCAGGCCCAAGATAACTCGCCCCTGTGCAGCTACAGTGGTCTTCCACGGCGGCCAAGCAGAGCCACAGCAGTGTTCTCCAAGCCCTCTGGACTGATTGCTATCAGGCTGTGGGACACCTTACCCTTCAAGGGTTCCAAGTGTTGGTCATTCCTTTGGGTTTAGAAAGATGGCAGACTGGAGGAGGTGAAAGGAAAAGCCAGTGGAAAAGTGACCAGCTGCTCTTGCCTTTAGAAAACAAAAGATTCATCGTTTTTTTTTTCCAATTTTGATCTGCACACCGTGAATGACTTAAAACTATTTCTAAGAACTGAGTTTCATGTCAGTGACTTTTATCATTTATTTTGATGCATTGCTACCTTTAGAAGCATTTCTTCTCTAAGCCTTAAATAAATATATGAAATTGCAGTAGATGTCCTGCAAGCGCAAATATAGCAAACTAGTACAGTCGTGTGCTGCATAACAACGTTTCTGTCAACAGCAGACAGCATGTACAATGGTGGTCCCATTGTATTTTAACAGAACTGAAAAATTCCTATTGCCTAGTGATGGCATAGTCATCCTAGTGTTATAACACAAGGCACTACTCATGTGTTTATGGTGCTGATAAAAACAAACCTCCTGCACTGCCAGCTGTATAAAAAAGTATAGCACAGAAAGTATGTATAGCACGTAATACTTGGTAAATAAGTGACTAGGTTACTGGTTTATGTATTTATTGTATTATACTTTTAATCATTGTTTTAAAGTATACTCCTTCTACTTATTAAAAAAAAAAAAAGATTAACTGTATAACGGTCTCAGGCAACAGGCAGGTCCTTCAAGTGATATTTCAGAAGAAGGCATTGTTATCATTCATGGGAGATGACAGGTCCGTGCGTGTTACTGCCCCTCAAAACCTAACAGTGGGACAAGATGTGGAGGCGGAAGGCAGTGATATTGACGACCCTGACCCTGAGTAGGCCTGGGCTAACGTGTGTGCTTGTGTCCCAGTTTTTAACAAGAAAAGGTTGAAAAAGTAAAATAAAAACTTTTAAAAATAGAAATAAGCTTACAGAATAAGAATATAAAGAAAAGATTTTTGTACAGCAGTAGTGCAGTGTCTTTGTTTTAAGCTGTGTCATGATAAGAGTTTAAAAAAATTTTTACAAAGTTAAAAAGTTTATAACCTTAAAAAGTTATAGCTAGCTAATTTGTTATTGAAGAAGGAAAAATATTTTTTTTGATAAATTTGGTGTAACCTGTATACATAATACAGAGCCAGAAGTGTTTATAAAGCTTACAACAGTGTACAGAAAAGTCGTAGGCTTTCACATTCACTCACTGACTTGCCCAGAGCAACTTCCAGTCCTGCAAGCTCCATTCATGGTAAGTGCTCCCTACAGGTGTATCATTTTTTTTTATCTTTTATACTGTATTTTTACTATACTAAACTATGTTTAGGTACACAAATACTTACCATCATTTAGATGTAGATACCGTAGTGTTATAATTGCCTGCAGTATTCAGGACAGTAACATACTGCACAGGTTTGTAGCCTAGGAGCAATAGGCTGTTATACCACATAGCCTAGACGTGTAGGGGGCTGTACCATCGAGGGTTGTGTAAGTATGCTCTGTGATGTTTGCACAAGGACAAAATGCCTAATGAGACACTTCTCAGAACACACCCCATTCTTAAGCAGTGCATGACTGCATGTTTAATGCTGGTGGGGGAGGGCAATGTGTATTTTTGTGACTTGCCTAAGCAGAGCTGTAGCATGAGAGCTTGAAAGTTCATCATGCAGAATCAGTTGCTTGGGCACATGCTGCCAGAAAGATATCAGTAGTATAGTGCAACAGTAAGGCACGTGGAGCTATTATTATCTAAAATTTAAAAATCGAAACACCATAGACATTTTTGAGAAAAGTATGTATAAGAAGTAAACTCTCAGGCACCGCCTGTTTTTGTACATCAAGTTTTATTGGAACAGAGACTCACCCATTCATTTATCTACTATCTATGGCTGCCTTTGCCCTATAATGGGAAAGTTGAGTAGTTGCAAAGAGACAATACGCTCCACGACACCTAAAATAATTACTGTCTTGGTTTTTACAGAAAAAGTTTGCCAACCCTGGCTCTAGACTGAAAGATAAACAGATCCTAAACGATATAGCTGGCTTATCATATGCAATTTAGAGCAAAGAATAGAGAAAAGTTTGTTGGGGCCAGTTGAATTGGAAGAGGAATTTAGGAGAATGCAAACCAAGAAACAGTTTTTTAAATTATAATATTCATCACATACATATATTTCAAAATACTAGACTTACTTGCCATCCTTGCAAATAAAAATGAAAAATTAAACATAGCATTCAGAGAAAAGTAGGGGAGAAAAACATCAGCATGCATGTAATTTATTTTTATAATCTTAAAATCTGAGATATGTATTTAAAGAATAAGAAAAATTAAATCAATAATAAAAATCCAAATACTGAGTTTAAAAGATGATATGTAGATTACCTATTACCTCTGATAAGAGATCCAACAGTATGAAAAAGAAAAGAAAAGAATGACTCTCCACCTTGACTGAAAATAATAGGTCAGCATAATTAAATGATCTAACTTGATCTTGAACTGACATTTCAAATTCATCTTAACCAGCCAAGCCTTTGAAGTTCCACTGTGGCATAATTTTAATACTAGGGCTTTCAAGAGCTTTCTAAATAGGCCAACATCTCTTATAATCTTTAGGCTGTCACTGGATATTTAGGATATTTGTTGGGAAGAGCAGGTGTTCTTTTGAACCTTCTCCTTTGAAAAAACAAAAACAAAAAACAAACAGTAATTCCACCTGATGGTGTAATGCGACAAGCCTAGAATTATCAATGGCTTGTGAAGCAAAATAATCAAATAGAATGTACTCTTGATGAGACTTTTCAGTCCATTCAGTCAGGACTTTTTCATTCCTTCAACCATCTTTAAACCATAACAAGAATAATTTACATGTCGAGATGGTGGCTTTTCTGCAACTGGGACACTCCCTCGTGATATAAACAGAAGTCCCCTTGCATGTTCTACTTAAATTTGTATGTATTTCTATAATGATTGGACCATCAGCTAGGAGACATATATCCAAGATGACTAAAAAGAAAAGAGAGAAAATCTTTAGTGGGTGGGGAGGTGGGCTGATGTTATAGAAAAACATTATTCATGACACTTGTCAAAGACAGCAAGAAAGATTTTACTCAATGGGTGACTAAAGTGATAGGTACAGGGACCACTGCAGTGGGGCCTTGCAGTTGGGGAGAACAACTGGGCTCAACTCTGAATACACCATGGGGATATTCAGTGGGAATTCATAGCTAAGGAGAAGGGTAGGGGGATACATGGATAGAAGTCAGAGAGAAGGAGGAATTCTGGCTAAACTGACCTAACAGGATTCTTGCTTAAAAGCAAGTCAGGGGGATCAGGCATGCCTAAGGGGAATGCTGGAAGAAGAATGTCTGGATACTTCAAGCATCTTGAGTTTAGGAATTTTTGCTTGAAAAAGTTTGAGAAAAATTTCTCAAAGTTCAGAAAATAGGAAAGAAAGAAAAGTGGGCTCCCTGGGGCAGTAGCCAAAGGTACAAATTGAGAAGGAAACACACTGTATTGATTCTGGGTGATTGCTTTGGCCCTAAGGAAATAGTTAGAATTCCAGATTCTTGAATCAAATGACCCGAGTTCAAGTCCTGGCCTGACACATTCTAGCTGTATAATCTTGAGCAATTTATGTAAGCCCCCTGCACCTCATTTCTTCATGCATAAACTGGGGACAGTAATAGTACCGACCTGGGATGGTTGTTCTGAAAGTTAAGTCAAATAATGCAAGCAGAGCACTGAGGTAGCATAATGCCCAGCACAGAGAAAGACACCAATACCGTTAGCATCATCTAAAATGTGCCTATGTATAGCCTGTATTCTGGGCTTCCTTAAATTATAGTAAACTAGTTATTCGCCCATCAAACAACTAGCTATGTGCAATATATCTGATGACTTACGATTAAGGAAGGAAAGTGAAGAACAATAAAATATGGGGAGCTTAAGGCAGAGAATTTTAGCCCATAAATTGACATCTTAAATTCTTAGATAAGGAAACAGAAGGAGATCATTAGGAGATATTGACAGTTTCCTATAGAGTTTCACCAGGATTTTGTCATGTGCCTTGTAGCCAAAAATTTTTTTAAAATGCTTAAGATTCTTACCTGTATTTAGGCAAACCAGCACTGTGGGTGCTGGGCTGGTGGGTTGACAGAGGCGCCTCTCAGGAGGAGATGGGGGGAATGGTCTGCCTTCTGAGCCAACAGCCCACCAGCCCAGCGCCTACAGCTTAGCTGACAAATGTTTGGAGAAGGAGAAGCTGTAGACACAGGAGAAGCTGTAGGCACTGAAGAAGCTGATTTTATGGGAGAATGTTCACACACACACATACACACTCTCACATAGCATTGGCAGCAGTGAACAAAAACTCCTGCCTTCATGTAGATACATAGTAATCAGGGAAGTCAGACCAGAAATAAGATAAATGTGTACTATGCAAGACTGTGATAAATGCCAAGGAGAAAAATAAGCCAGGCAAAGGGACAGGAAGTATCATGGTGGGATAAGGATTGCCATTGTAGGAACAATGGCCAGGGGAGGCTTCTTGGAGAAGGTGACATTTAAGTAAAGACCTGTAGGAGATGGGGAGTGGTTCATGTGGGTGCTTGCAGACAGAGTGCTCCAGGCAGAGAGAACAGGCTGGAGAGAACCTGGCAGGTTCAAAGAACAGTAAGAAGGCCAGTGTGGCTTGTGCAGAGTGAGCAAGAGGGAGAATGGTATGAGACGAGGTCATTTCTTCCCAGACCCTTGG
The DNA here is from genome assembly GCA_008750895.1 of Mirza zaza. Lineage (NCBI taxonomy): Eukaryota > Metazoa > Chordata > Mammalia > Primates > Cheirogaleidae > Mirza > Mirza zaza. The sequence goes on from VSMD01127782.1 coordinate 38,877, forward strand.
CATGCCAAGGACTCCAGGGAACATGGAGCCTCTCTGCCCCTGAGGGTCAGTGGTTTGGGAAGCATGTGGCAATAGCACCCTTGGCAGGGGCATTAGAACTTTTAGGGTGGGTGCCACTAGCAGTTACCCTCCAAATGGGCATGATGTTGTAGAGACTAATGGGTAGGTTTGTGAGACAACCCCTAGGGTCTCAAGCCAAACCAGGTGATGCTGAGCAGACAGTTCAAGTTCCCCTAAGCACCTGGGAATGAGAGTCTGGCGTTCGGGCTACTCAGTTACCCACAGGCTCGTGAGTGTTGTACAGATTATGCAATTGACGGCTAACCCCATCTATTAATTTAAAAGATCGGTTTGCCTTTTCAAGCCTTACTTCTTTCCTTTTCTATGTATTTTTGGAAGTGACGTTGAAAAGGCCAGGCCAATTGTGGTTCTAATATCACAATAAAATTAACAGGGAAATTTACATTGTGGAAGTGTGATCTGCTTTGGCATGCCACACTTTGGTCCCTCGTCCTTTTATTTAGTTCTCTGTGAAGGTTAACCAATGTAAAGAGAAGGATTTATGAAATAAGCCTGTATATACTGTGGGAAAAAATTGTGAAACACTTTGAAATGAACCAAAATGTGATCGGGTGTCTTCAATGAACACTAGGAGTTGTCTTACATACCCTTCCAGGTTATCTGATTCCATGGGGTCTATAGGTCTTTCTGAGCTATTTTAAGATTCAGTGAATATTTTTCTGGTACAGATTCAATTTTTCTTCTTACCCTACTATGGAAGAAGCCAGTTTTTCATGTATTCATTAACCAAATTCATTTCAACATTCCTAATGGCCTATATTTGTGTCTGCTTTTTGGATTCTCCTTTAACTTGGTTTTAATAACTTACTCATTCCCTTATTAATTAATGAGGTAAATAAAACCTTTCATTTTATATTTCATGAGAATCATGATTTTACATTTTAAAGATAATTATCTTTTTAACCATACTTTATAGTTATACCTCTATAACCTAAATGCTAGAGAAAAATCCCCAAAGATAATAAGCAAATCACAAAATTAAAGATAGTCATTTTCCTGCTGCACTAAGTCACTCATTTCTGGGGTTTCAGGGGTAAGCTCTCAGATGTTTTCATAACTAAGAGGATATAAATAATAAATTATAAGTCATACCCATCCCTTCAGCTAAATTTTTGTTCATGTGTCTTTAGAATTTTCTTTTTGCATTTCAGTGTCTTTAATTTATTATCTTAGTTTTTTTTTTTTGTGTGTGTGTGTGTGTGTACCAGCCACACAGAATTATCTTAGTTTCTTGATGTGAGCATGGTTTAGCTTTTTTCTTATAAGAACAATGTGTTGTTAAACTGAAATTCATTTCATTGAAAATTTGAAGGTAGAAATGATGTGCTTCTCTCCAAACTCCCTAGAGATACTAGATTGCTCAGTATTGTACGTTATACTACAGTCTTCGGCTCAGCCAACTCATACTACCATATGTGATAGAACCTAGATATATGATCTATAATACATGCAAGAAGAAAAAGTCAAATGAACAACACAATCAGACACTGGTAGTGTTCCTCACTACTATAAAAAACATTAATTCTTCACTTCTGCAATTTGGTTCTCATAGCAATTTGAATTTCCTACTCATTCCCACTTTATGCTACTGGATTTCTTTTTCTTAGAGAATTAATTAGTCTCTTGTTTCAAAAAGGCCTAATTCTTATCACGTGCCATTGAATAGAAGGCCAACTCCTCAAAAAGAGTCCATTTTAAAAGTTAGTCTTAATTTCTGCATCACACGATAGGGCTACCAGGTATAATAAATGATTGTTCAAAATCTGCATATCATCAATACATTTTACCCTGATAGGAAGAGTGGGTTAAAGCAGGCTTCATTGAATTTCACATGGGTATCCATGAGAGAGAGTAGGATACCACGAATACATTTTGGCATAAAGAAATTTATTTCTCCCTTTGAAGAAGGAAATTACTGCAGAGTAACTTGTCTTCTCTCTGTGATCATTAAGAAATTATCAGCTGGGTCCATGTGTCATCATTCTGTCTTTCCTAAGATTATTTGGACTTGCCCTCCAGAAGCCAAGTTACAGTTGGAGAAGGAAAAAAATACAAAATACAGTTAGAGAAGGAAATACAGAGCAATGATATAATGAAATTGCTCGTGTAAATATAGGCTCTCACAAAGGAAGTGCTCAACCTCCTGCACAAAGCATTTGCGATAATGTAAGGTTGCCATATCTTTGAAGATTTATTTGGTTTCTCATCCCATTGATTAGCATTTTCTTAAAGTGAATATATGACTTGCCTTATAATGAAGGGGAAATCCTGTGGCATTTACAATTTGCAGAAAATTCTGGTTGGTCCATTTATTTTCTCTAAAATAAATCTGTGTTACTTGGATTCACTCCTCTAGAGGAGGGGAAAAAAAGATGATAATTTTTTTCCCTATTTAAGCATAAATGTGTTAGTCACTTAGGTTCCAGAAATGGGTGAACATCCGTGGCATATATATTGTCACTGTCCTGAGTTGGGCTCATGGCAAAGGTCGCTTTTCAATTTTGGTGCTGTTTGCTGCTAGACCTTACACTCCTTCTGAACACGTTAGTCTGTATGAATTTAGCAGAGTTGGTTTGGGAGATGAAACCTGTTTCCAATTCCAAGGCTTGAATAAAGATTTAAGTTTCAAATCCCTTGCCTATTGATGTTTTTCTCTGTCTCTTAAAACTTTATCTCTGCTGAAATCCTCCAAACCGTGATGATAGGTGTTTGAAAATATCTAATCCAGCTAAAGCAAAATGACCATGGGATTAACCATAAACCCCTCTTAAGGCACCAACCATATCCCAAATCTTTCTAATCTCTGGAATAAAACCTTTAGCAGCAGGAACTCTATAATAGCAAACAACCTCCTGGCATCACTTCTGCCAGGAAAAATTCTAACTAATCCAAATATCAACAAATCTAGGTGTCACTTCACCCCATGAAAAATCGGCCCCCAGTTTTTGAATAAATCATGCTACAAAAAGTGTTTATTTACCAAACTTAAGAAAAAGATCATTCCCTTTCATTAAGCAGACATGTCATTTTGCTTAACTACAATCTGGATGCATTTTCAGGTTTCCTTGGTGAAGTCAAGAGCCCAAGGCAGCATCCACATAACTTCTAACTCGCTTGTCCAATCTGTTATTTCAGATAATAGCAATAGACAAATTAGTTTTTTTCCTAAAGACAAAAAAAAAAAAAAAAAACCATGGAGGGTTGCATTTTTATGTTTTACCTGGAGTTATGGCATTATGGAAACCCAGTGTGAACTGTAAGTCAGGGAGCCAGGCTGAAACCTGTAGAGCCCTCTATTAATTAAAAGTCAAGCTCCTATCCAATAGCTCCCTGTCCCTTGATATTCCTATAGACTGTCCCTCTCCAGCTACTCCCTTTGGCTCCCTGTCCTCAGAGATTTCAGCTTATTCTACTTTGATTTCCAGTCTCATGACAGGTACCTCTCCTTTCTCTCGCCCTTCCCCTAGGCTAGAGTTCCCCCACACCCTTCACTTCTTATAATCTGGGCCTGTTGTGCAGCCAAATTGATTTTCGCTTTACCATGTCAGGGCTGCAATACATACGGAGCTTCTGGAAGCACGGAGGTGTTTGGAAACACTGGCATTGGCTCGGAACAAGATCTTAGCCTGAAGCCACTTTGTGATGTAAGGAGCATCCAGATGTTCTGACATGAAACCCTCTTGCTGTGCAGAGTTGGATTGTTTTTCTGAAAATCCAGGTCAAGTTTTACACATCCATGGGGGTAAGAGGGAGGCCTGCCGGTTATACCATCATTCCTCAAACACCACGGTGCAAAATTCATGAGCATTTTAAAACATGCATTAGAACCATATTTAAGAGTCTGTTTCTCCCTCCATTATCAGCAGGTAAGCCACCTTTCTGGATTCTTCCCCACTGTAGCAAGGTGAAACTTCGTCAGATTGAACCAATACAGATGGGTTCATTTGGCTATGCGATGCCAAGCAGATGGCTGATTGACCAGTTAAAAGCAAAATGTTTCACTTGTTTTTGCACCTGGTAAGCCCACCCTCTCCTCCCTTTTATCCTCAAGTTCTTAGAACAAGGATGTCTTCTTCAAAGTAGTTCCTCGGAAAGTTTTTTGTCTCCCTCTCTTATTTACATCAATCAGCCTGAAGGATCTTAGAAAAAATTTTTAAAAATTAAAAAAAAAAAAATCCAACTCTCTTTAAACCCAGGTCTCCTAAGACCATGGTGTAAAAAGTGTGGTTCACAGACCCACAGCACCTGCATTATCTGGGAGCTGATCTGAAGTGCAGACTCACAGGCCCTATCCTAGAATTTTCATTTTAGCAGGATCTCCCTGGGAGGAATCTTATCACATCAAAGTTTGAGAAACACTAGATGTAGGAAAGCTAGCAGTTTTCCAGAGTCTACTTAGTAGGTAAAACAAAGGGTTAGGACTTGTGTGTGGCATGAAGGACAAGAGAGAGAGAGTGGAAAGTGCCTGGGCTTTGGGGTCAGACACAGCCAGGTTCAGATCTTGGGTCATGTTCCTCTAGCTCTGGGAATTTAGATAAATGATCTAAGATTTCACTCTGTCGTCTGTATATTGTAATTTCTGTTATCAAACTCTTTTTTTTTAATCAAGAATCACTAATAAACAGGAGATACTCACCCGGAGGTGATGCTTAATACACGTTAATCTCCTCATCCATCACGTACCATGTGCCTCTTCCTCATTCTCGATGGTTTTGTCTTTTGAGCATCCCAAGTCATCCACCCCAGAGCGTGATTATGTACTTTTTACATATTTAGGCATAGTTTCAACGTTTCTAAATATATATGTCCAGAAAAAAATAATATAAATAACCCAGGTCGTAAAAATATAAATAGTTTAAAGATGTTGATGAAATGTAGTGGAGAGTTCTGATAGAATTTGGAAAGAATTTATTGATGAAATCAGCACATGCTCCAATATTTCTGCCTTCTTGTGATTTAACTGACAAATAGCTCTAGGCTCTAGGCCAAATGTTGGCAGCGATGAAGTATATCTTTGCTGTCTTCTCTCTTCTCAGGCCATCATCATCTTTGCATTTCAGAGCCCAGTCACTGCCTCTATATCACACTCCAGCTGTCCAGAAGCTGCCTGCGGGGCTGATTCTGGCAGCCCTGGGCTAGTCTTTTTCCCCATCTGATTATTCCCCGCCCACAGAAATTACTTGTTCTGAATTCTGTACTGGCCGATGTCAAAGTCTGGTGCCTGTTATGCTTTAGGGCAGTGGTTTCCAAAAGGTGATTTCCGGATCACCCGCAGCATGAGCTGGAACTTGTTAGAGGTGCAAATTCCCATTCCCTATGCTAGACCTGAAGAATCAGAACCTCCAGGGAGAGAGCCCAGAAGTTTGTGTTTTAATAAGCCTTCCAGATGATTCTGATGTCCTCAAGCGTGGGAACCCATTGCATTGGAACTAACTAGGAGAGACTGTGGAACTAACTAGGAGAGACTGTGGGACTAACTAGGAGAGACTGTGGGACTGTAAACACAGCAGGAATAGTCCCTTAGCTGTAATAGTTACCTAGCTGTAATAGTAAAACTATAGTAAAACTATAGCTGTAAATAATAAAATAGTAAAATAGTTCCCTAGCTGTAATAGTAAAACTATAGCTGTAAAACTAAATTTCATAGGGCCTGGACATCTTCTGTAGGTTGTAAAAAGTCGTCTTCCCCGATACACGAGGAAGTAGAAAATCATTTGCCAAGTTTAATGCCCTGGCTTTGTAGATGAGGTAACGCCAAAAACTTCTCTGCAAAAGTCCATGCTCAGGGATCAGTACGTGCTGATGTTCCTACTCCCCCTGGGCATTCACATTTTAACTGGGGACATGTCAAACAAGGCTAGAGACGCTGGGGGAAGGTGGAGAATCCCAGGCCCTTCTATAGTCTTTGGAGATATGGGGGGGCCTGGTGCCCTCCCCCACTAAGCAAAGTGTCTTCCCTTCCTCTGCTCCATCCTACCTGAGCAAGCTGCCGCAGGGAAGCCCTGGTAAATAAATTGTGCTCATGACAGTTAGTGGGAAGGAGGCCCCAGATACACAATGTGATCATTATTGGAGTATATTTTCCATTGATCTGATAAATTTTGTTTTACCCCATAGGATTTATACAAGTAGGAGAAAGGATTTCTGCAACAGGGTCTAATGCGGTTTTAAAATGCCACAACCATCATTCATAGGACCACAAAAGTGCTTTTGCCTAGATAAATGTCATCCTAGACCTAGGGCATCACCGGGATTATAACGTTATTGAATTTTCCATCTGCACCTCTAATTTGCATGTTGTAAAAATAAACTAAAGATTTTATACAAAAATTAGTGCTGAGGTGACCGGATAGATTTTTCCAGTTCACATGAAGCCAGCGTGTCCTCCGGTGAGGAAAAGGAAAGATAATATCTTGCCGGGAAGCTGGAAGAGACATCACCTGAATCTCTCCGTGCCCAGGGCAAGGTGAAAGCAGAACTGCATTGAGTAAATATTTCCTTGTCCCAGCTGCCTCTGTATGCCGTCTTCATATCCCAAGCCATTTGCAATTCCCATTGCTAACTCCTGCCAGGGTTTTGGTACCTGAGTTAAAAAGTTCTTATGTACATTTAAAACCATCCCCACTTCAAAACTTAACTAGCTGTGTGACCTTGAACATATCAACCTCTCTGGGCTTCTGCTTCCGAATCTATAAAACAGGGAGAACACTAGTATCAACATTACAGAGTTCTTGAGCGGAATGCACCAGTGGTCATGGGTTTTAAAGCACTCAGGGCCTGGCCTGCAGTGAACAATATATAAATGCTTGATGTTTTATTACCGTCAAACACATTTCCTATTGCCATCTTCTCCAAACATAAGGAAAACAACTGACCAGTGGTAGCCGTTTTCATGGAAGACAACTTTTCCGTAGACCATGGGGTGGATGAGGATGGTTCCGGGATGATTCAAGTGCATTACATTTATTGTGTACTTTGTGACTATTATTGTTACATTGTAATATATAATGAAATAATTATATAACTCACCATACGTTGGGGATCCCTGTCTTAGAGGGTAAAGGACCACAGACATCATTACAAATAACTTATAAAAGAGGATGTCAAGGGCTGACATGGGGAAGCCACTGGCCTGGGTGGCAGGCTTGATTGACAAGAAGAGCCAGAGCCTCCTTCCTGGCCTCCTGTTCAGGGTCCAGAGTGGCTTCTGCTAAACACCGCAGCAACCTCTATTAAAGGGCCTCTAGAACTTCCTAGGGATCCACGAGCCACTTGTTTCTGCATCTTCCTTGGGAGAAGAGACTCCGTAGCTTCATCATATTCTCAAAGTGGTCTTTGATCCAAAATAGATAAATAAGCAGTTTTCAAGCCCTTTGCGATATAAGAGGTTTACTTTAAAATTCCATTCATAATAATTAGTAGACATGTTTGTGGGGCATTAAAGAAATAATTATTACATTACTATGCCAATTCTATAAGTCAAAAGTATGACATGTTGAGTAATGATTAAAGTCTTTATGCCATAATGTGTTATATTTCTACCACCATGAACAATTACTGGGAAATTCTTAGGGCTAGCCAATGTCCATTCCAGTACAATCTAGGAGTTATTTACAAAGTTAACATAACATTCCACTGGACACATATATAATCTGTCCCCTGAGAAGTCTCTGCAGGTTTCCTAGAATATTAGAAAACTCATAATAAATATTTTGGTCAGTAAGTGAAATGTGTTTTATTACTATTAATATGCATGAGCTATACCTGAGGAGATTGTGACACATTTAAACATTGGGTGGCTAATTGGACAAAATCAGGGACTATCTACCTTGGCCTCACTCTGCTATCACCTGGTAGCTTTAAAAAAGACTGATTCTAGATTCCAACCCCTGGAGATCTGATTTAATTGGTCCAGAGTATGGTCTGTACACCAGCATTTTTTAGAACTTTTTATTTTGAAAAAATTACAGACTTCACAGGCAGTTGCAGAGATAATGCAAAGAGGTCCCTTGTACCCTCTCCTCAATTTTCCCCAGTGGTAACATCTCACGTAACTATAGCCCAACATCACAGCCAAGAAATTGATATGGGAATAATAACGTTAACTAGAAGACCACAGAACTTATTTAGATTTCACCAGTTTGTGCTTCAGGACTTTTTAAAGCTCCCCAGATGATTGCACTAAATAATCAGTGTTGAAAACCTCTGCCCAAAGTGCTGTTTAAGGTTCCTTCTCTCCATGATTCAAGGATTCTGTATACACATATGCACACATAGTAAAACAGCAACACATAGTACACATACACACATGTGTGCACTACACATGATGATACACTACATCATCCATACACATTCTAAAAACTTGAGACTTTCAATAACAGATTACAGGATTAAAGTGACTGACATTTAAGAGCAAACTTAACTGGCGGAAAACTGCATTTCACGATTATACAAAATATATCCTGGTTTAGATCCTATGTCAAACAAAAGATGTCCGCCATACCTGAGAAGGTAAACTAGGGTTTATGACTCCCAGAATTAAAGTCCATATCATTAGTGAGAAGAAAATTCCGTGGGTTTTGAAAATGTCATTTATAGACACAACTTGGGTTTTAAAGTCTGATAACATGGTAAGATACTTCTTGCATGAATAATTATGTATATAAAATTCCCATTTATCATGCTCCAAATGCATGTAAACAGCTGCTGTTCGCTGTAAATAAATCAGTGTTCCCTTCTCTGCCGCCTGGGAAATTAAACACTGTCCTGGGCAAATTTCCATACTTTTTCTCTTTAAAAAGAGTTGAAATAGGTATTAATCAGGGAAGCAGTGGGAGTAATGAATAACCCATACATCTCATCCTAGCATCCCTTCTCCGATATTAACGGTGAGGTTAAATAGGGACATTTGTAACTGTAACACTCTCCAAGCCAAACTTGAGTCAGGGTACAGAAACTTGCCCTCACCTTATACAAAAAGGACATTTTTCCATATTTGCGATGAAATAATCATCACGATAATGGAGAAAACTTGTCATGGAGTCTTCTGGGATTTATTTACTAAGGGTTGTCTGTTCATGATCCATCAGATTCCACTTGCTCCCACCTGCACTTGCCCTGTTATCTATGCACCAATGTCGTAAGATCTTTGAGATATTCAGAAAGCAGAACGTGCCTGCAGGTTTTGGGTGTCGAATGGGTGACTCTCGTCTTCAGAGGCCTCCCTGGCCTCCCTTTCTCCATGTCTTCTTCCTTTTCAGTGACAGAGCCTCTTGCTCCCTGATCCTGCCCAGGTGCTCAGTGTCCCCATGTTACCTTGACAACTTCCTGTTCCTGGCCGGGAGCCTGGATCTCCCAGGGGAATTTTACTTAGGAGAGTTCCATAAAGTCATAGAGCACAACGAATGTTTGAGTCAGAGTTTAGAGAATAATATTCTTTCCACTTAACATTCTGGGCAGAGGTTCGGGTCTGGAATGGCATTTACAGGAGCCCAGCAACGCTGCTGATGTCCCTGGGAGGGGCTACTGCAGCCCCCTGCTCCTGGTTAGGTAACTTTCCTGCTCTGGTCATGGATTCCTATAGTTAGTCCTGGGAAGAGAAGGAGGATAGGATGGGGTGGAGGGAAAGAGGCCATTCTCGGAGATTTTGGTACAAATAATCATTCTCTTCTCTTTGTTCCATCTATTGATCCTTTTTCTTTTTAAACTTGATTAGCTGTGAACTTGTAGAACCCTGAGTAAAGTCATTTGGACATGTTGATTACCATAGATCAACTAGGTTAATACTACAGTATTTTGGGTGTTCACCACATCAAGCGTTTCCTGTATGTAGAGATGGTGATCAACTAATTAGCATGATTTCAGAGATCCCAGGAGAGGCCTCTCTGAGAAGTTCCTTAGCCCAGTGAGGAGTGGCTTAATGGAACACCTTAACGTACACCTTTGTGCTCATGGCTTATACTGGGAGGGGAGGGGGAGCTTTTGGCATCCAGCTAAATTCTGAGATGCGTAGCATTATTTTAAAGGCGAGATTCCTACATGTACAGCTTAATGGGAGGTATATGACCTTTCTAGAAGCAAGCAGTGAACAGGGGGAGAGGTAAAGCGCAAAGAACACTCTAAGCACGCTGAGTTCCTGAGGACATAGGGAACTCTGGAGGCTGGAGCCACGGAAAAATGTCACCCTCCTCTCAGTGTCCTGGCTTTCTAACTACCCTACCCTATTTATAAAAATAAATAAAAGCAATCTAACCCCGTGGTTCCCAACTCCCAGGCTGAGATCCGGTTGGGTCCATGGCCTGTTAGGAGCTGGGCCACTCATCACTGCCTGAGTTCTATGCTCCCCCAAACCCTCACCCCACTGCCACATCCATGGAAAAATTGTCTTCCATGAAATCCATCCCTGGTGCTGAAAAAGTTGGGGACTGCTGATCTATCAGCTCCCCGGACCATGTAGGATTGCATGCAGGTGTGCTTTGTTTTGCTTATCCATCACTGCCAGTGCTATTTATTACCTGGGTTCCACTGAATCACTTACTTTCCTGTCCGCAAGCTGGCCTATTTTGCCAGCGCGGCGATGTGTGCTGCTTACTGGAGGAGCTATTAAGTTTCTCACCTGTGTATCTTGTGAGAGCTGCAGCTAGAAGATAAAGCTCCTTGGAGTGTGGAGCGTCGGCATGCGCTAGAATTTCAAGGACGACGTGGCTTCCTGCAAACCCCTCTGCTACAGAGTCTAGATTAGAATCAGAATGAAACCTCCATGCTAGCTGCCCTTGTAGGTTTCAGTGGTCCACCACAATAAGACAAATTCCAGGCCTGAAACATTTTGACTCGGATGCTAGATCATTACCAGGTTTTATGTGCTGAGTTAAAACTCACGTATCACAAAGAAATGCCTGAAAGGGAACAGAAAGCTTTGGCTGTGAATTGTCAAGTGCTGGAAGGATTCTGTACATTGGAAGCAGCTGACAGGAGCTAGCCAGGGTACAAGAAAAGAGTTTTGGGGCCAAACCTAGCTGGTTTAATATCCTGGCCTCATTGACCTCATTTAGGTGACTCTTGGAGAGTGATTTAACCTCTGCATTGTATTTAGTATTTCATAATTCCACTGTGCTGAGTATTGATCCTACAGGTATAATGATAATAACTAGGATGTATGCCAGGCCCTTTTTGGGTCACTTTACATGTGTTAACTCATTTAAGCCTCCCAAGAATCCTAGAAGTCAGTACTCTTATCACTCACTGGAAACTGAGGCACACAGAGGATGACTTGCCCAAGGTCAAGTCAAGTATTCTCGTAAGAGGCAGTGTAGCACATACACGGTTAAGTGGATGGACTCTAGTCATGCTTTTTGAGTTTAATTCCTAGCTCTACTGTTAACTAGCTGTGTAAAGGGCTTAGGATGGTGCATGATACCTAAAAACTCCTAGGTTATATTTTACTCCAAGGGAAATAGTATCTTTCCTCATGTTATTGATGCAAGCAGCGTCTGCTGTTTTCAAAGTAATTTCTAATTGCAGAAACAAGAGCTGTTTCTACTCAATTCCTTAAGCAGCAGTGACTCCTATATATCCTTTTCAGTGGCTTTATTCAGCCCCTAGCTTGCCTCAGCATGTAAAGAATTAGATCGGTTTTGCCATTTCTATTCTTGGAATAGAGAGTCGAATGCCCAGAAATAATGTGATTTATATCAAATGGTTCTCCTCAATTGCTGTGTCTCCAGGATCACTCTCTCCTCTCCCCTACTGTGCAGATCGTGGATTTGCCTGCCCCAGACCTGGAAGGACCTGTCTTCATCATGACACGGCCCCTCCGCCGTCTGCTCTCTAGACACGCCTTTCCAGCCTGCTCACAAACCGAGTGAAATCTCTTAACGTTGACCATTGCCCTGGAAGAGAATCTAGAAATGAGATGTACACTGCAACACACTATCCCTTGGTCTTGTTCAATATCAGGTTTTTGCTCCAATTTCTAGCTCTCCTTGACTTCATTAGTTATCAGATATTTATTGAGGGGCTCCTGGATGCCATACTCTTTAATAGATGCTGTAGTTGCAGTCTGGAAGCAACCACTGATGTTCCTGCCCTCGTGGATCTTACATTCTAATAGTGAAAACCAATGAAACAGTAAGCAAATACATGATGTGATAGGTGGTTATAAGTGCCATTGGGAGAACTAAGGCAGGGTGAGGTGTTAGAGGGTGGGCCGATGGTGTCAAGTGCAGGGGGGAGGGGCCAGGGCCAGGTGAAGCAGGGCCAGGTGAAGACCACGATGAAAATTTTGGATCTTGTTCTCAGTGTAATAGGAAGCCCCTGGGAGACTGAGGGCAGGGAATGATGTGAACCGATTGGCTGTTTAAAAGGAATATTATCCTGGCTTCTATGTGGGAATAGACTGTATGGGAACCAGAGGGGAAGCTGGGAAACTACTCAGGAGGCTCTGGCATCAGTCCAGGTGACAGTCTGAACCAGGAGTGATATAGGGGAAGAGGCAAGAGTGGTCAGATCTGAGACAAACTTTGACAGTTCAGTGACCAGGACTTGCAGATGGGTTGGACGTGAGTGGGAGAAAAGAGAAGAACCAAGGAGAACTCCAGGGTGGATAGTGCTGCCCCACCCTGAGACGGGCATCTGTTCACTTGTGCTATCTGTGGATATCTTGCTTTCCTACTGGATTTAAAGTTCCCTTGAGATCAGGAATTCTTAGCTATTCTGTTGTCCCAACCTCTTTTTCTTCTATTACTAGTGACTCTCATGCTACTTTACATGTAGTAAATGCACAAAAAAAGGCTGTGAAACAAGTACCGTGTTTCCCCCAAAATAAGACCTACCCATGAAATAAGACCTAGCAGGATTTCTAAGCATGTGTGCAATAGAAGCCCTACCCCGAAAATAAGACCTAGTGATGGGCGTGGCTACGCAGCATATCTGCATAACCCATGCATTTTGTCTCGGAGCGGTAAAGAAGATGAGCAGCCCTTCTCATCTGCCCCACGGGAGCTCTATTGCTCAACATGAGAGATTGGGGCCGATGGTTCCGAAGGAAATAGAGTTGCAAGAAATTCAGGATGGAATTCAGGGTTTGGAGAGTTATTATGATGTTCCAGAAGAAGATGACTTAACTATATTTGAATAAATGTAGATTGTTGTATCATACTTAAAAGAAATAACACATCCCCTGAAAATAAGCCCTAGGGTGTCTTCTTGAGGAAAAATAAATATAAGACCCTGTCTTATTTTCGGGGAAACATGGTAAGTATAATGCGTAAGATATTTATTAGTAAATAAATGTCCCTAAATTTTAATATTTGTTCTGGATTTGCTGTATGGCTTAGGGAAAATGGCTTACTTTCTGACTCAGTTGTCCTGTTGTGAAATGAAACTCATCATGCCTTTGGAATGGAAATGCAGTGTCTATACTTAATGATAGGTGGCAAATGATTTAGGGATATGGGATGGAGAGTCCTCAGTTATATGCAGTAATGGAGAAAGCATAATGGGAATACTCTGTGGAAAATGTCTTCCCGAGGTGTCATTTAATATCATGCACTTCAGACTTGGAAGGCATGTTGTCCCCACCCGTGCATACCACTAGCAGACACCACAGACTGCTCTTCCCTAGGAGGTCTGGAAATGGCCTCAAAGCCTTTCTCAACATAGCATACCAAGGTGTCATTCCTGGGTGACCCTTCTCTCCTCCTCTGATAGTGGAGAAAATTAGAGCCCAGAGATAATAAATGACTGTCACTAACTCACCAAGTTAAGTGAGCAGTGGGGACAAAACCAGAGCCTGAACCTGAACCCCGATTCCCAGTGACAGAATGGTCAGGGCTCCAGGAGCAGGTGACGGGAGGAGGCTGAAGGGGCAGGAAAAGGGGGGCACGGGGAAGTGGGGCTACAGGATCAGCAGGGAGGCAGGGAAGCTCCTGAGAATGGGCTTGGAGGAGAGGGGGCCCCGGAGCCCGTCGGCTCAGTAGATATTTCCATACCACAGAGGGAAGGCAGGCTATGGTCTAGGATTCTTCTTTCTTATGACTATTTAAGGATAAAGGTTGTATGCAATTAAATCATGGAAGTTGTGATCTGGCATACTAATCCTGCACTTGATTGTGGATTTTCCCCTCTTTATTAAATACTCGAAGAATTAAAAAGCACGCTCTCATTGCCTGTTGAATCTGGCTTCAGTCACCTAGATAAGCCACAGAATGGCTGTTTAACTTCCTCAACACGGAAAGTGACACTAATGTTATTTCAATTGTTTTACTAGGTGCACCATCGCTAGAAATCTGGTCTTTATGGTTAAAAACGATGGCTGCTTCCATTTAAATCACAATACAGTGTTCTGCTCAGATCCTACACAAAGCCAAGCTACCCTCTCCAGAGTTTGAACAATAAAAGGTCTGGCTTATTTATTCTCACACAGACTTGATTTACTCATTAATATGCCAAGAAAGAAATATGGCTATTGTTCTCTGAACAAGTTTCTGTTACACAGATAATCTTTTTGTGAGTCAACCCAAATGTTGTATGTGAGAATGATCTTTAAGCTGAATTTTCCCGTGGTTGAAACCTGGACACTTTGAACAATGACTGGTTTTCTTTTTATTTTTTTTATTTCAGCATATTATAGGGGTACAAATGTTAAGGTTATGTATATTACCCTTCCATCCACCTCGAGTTAAGAGCTTCAAGCATGTCCATCCCCCGGACAGTGTGCATCGCACTCATTATGTATGTATATACCCCTCCCCACTCCCCACTCCCATCTGCCTGACACCCGATAAATATTATTCCTATATATCCACTTAGGTGTTGATCAGTAAACACCAATTTGCTGGTGAGTACATGTGGTGCTTGTTTTTCCATTCTTGAGATACTTCACTTAGTAGAATGGGCTTCAGCTCTATCCAGGAAAATATAAGAGGTGCTATATAACCATTGTTTTTTATAGCTAAATAGAACTCCATGGTATACATATACCACATTTTATTAATCCACTCAGGTATTGATGGGCACTTCGGTTGTTTCCACATCTTTGCAATTGTGAATTTTGCTGCTATAAACATTTGAGTGCAGGTGTCTTTTTCATACAGTGACTTTTGTTCTTTTGGGTAGATGCCCAGTAATGAGATTGCTGAATCAAATAAATGCTAGATCCACTTGTATCGCTTTAAGGTATCTCCATACTGCTTTCCACAGAGGTTGAACTAGTTTGCAGTCCCACCAGAAGTGTAGGAGTGTTCCTCTCTCTCCGCACCCACGCCAACATTAAATACTTTACATCTGAATTTATGACTTAACCCAGAGTAAATCTGGGCTCTTGGGCCTAAAAGCAGTGACTCCATCTGAAGAATTAGCATGTAACTAACACCAATGCCCTTTTCCTCACGTTGTGATCTAATGTGAAGGGCGTGGTATTGAAAAGAGGGTGTCCAGATTCTGGGTGTGGTTTTACCACTATCTTGATGCACGTCCATTCAGGGGGAGGAGGAACTCAATTTTCCCATCTAGAAAATGCAGGTATAGGATCAATTAATTTCAAATCTTCTCCAGAGCAACATCATTGTATGAACTATGATATTATCTGAATTTTTCCTTAAACAACTGATTGGGATTTTCCCTCCATTATTAAAGTGACCCAATTACATTACAAATGATTTGGAAAATACAAAAGTAAAAAAGTAAACCAATATTACTACCATCACTCTGAAGCAGAAGAATTACTAATACTTTGGTGAATTTCTTTTCAGGCTTCTTATATGTATGTATGTTACATACAATAATGGGATATGACTATATACATAATTTACTAAACTTACATCTTTTCCCATGACATTAATTCCTTTGAGCATATACTTTTAATTGATGCATAATATCGTATCTCATAGATTTATCATAATTAATTTAATTAGTCCCCAATGGCTGGACAAATATTTTATTAGCATTTTTTACTATTATAATTCTTGCACATGAATATTTATCTACATTGCTATTGATTTGTTTGAAGATATTTCTACATTTATTACCAGTGAAAGATCATGCATTTATTTTAATGTCTATCAAATTTTGACATCAGGATTAGGCTACCCTCATAAAATGAGTTGGGAAGTGTTTCTTCTTTCTTTGTTTCCTGAAAGAGTTTGTAAAATTTTTGCATAATTCATTGATATTACATTCTCCTACTTTCAATACAGACATTTAAAACTATAAGTTTCCCTCTGAGCACTGCGTTAGCTGGATCCCACAGATTTTGATATATTGTTTCATTATCATATGATTTAAAATATTTTTTTAAATTTCCTTTTAGATTTCTTAGTTGAAGAGTAAAGTTTTATTTCTAAATACCTGTGGTTTCTAGATTTCTTATCTTTATTGATTTCTAACTTAATTCCCTTGTGGCCGGAGAACATATTCTTTGTCAGCAATTATTAACATTTTTGGTCATACCACCTTTGTACCATTAAAAATTATGAAGACTTCAAGAGCTTTTGTTTATGTGGATTATATCATTTATATTTACCATATTAGAAATTAAAGCTGAGAGGTTTAAAAAATCAACTTATTTTAAAATAGCATGTTAGTACAAATAACATTATTCTGGAAACAGCTATATTTTCCAAAACAAACAAAAAATAGTAAAAAAGAATGACAAACTTCTTTAGTGTGTGACTTGATTAAAAAACAACTGGATTTTCACATTTACTTCTTCACGCAATCTGTTGTGATATCACATGTCACTCAGCCTCTGGAAAATTCCACTGTGCACTCATGAAAGAATGAGCACAAAAAAGGCAAATAATGTCTCACTGTTTTGAAAATGGTTTTGACCTTGTGGACCTCCTAAAGGGGTTTCAGGGACCCCAGTAGGTTCCCTGGATCATGTTTTGGGAAATTCTGATGTGCATGATTTTTCAATCTTTTTCAATCTATTGAGACTTGTTATATAGTCCAACATATAGTCTATCATGGCAAATGTTCTATATACATCTGAAAAGAATGTATATCCTGCAGTTGTTAGATACAGTGTTTTATAAATATCAGTTACATCAGGTTGGTTTATAGAGTTGTTCAAATCTTCTTTATCTTTTTGATTTTTAATTTTTCTATCAATTTCTGAGAGACAGGTGTTAAAATATCCAAGTGTGATTGTAGATCCGTACTTCTCTCTTTAGTTCTCTCAAATTCTGCTTCATGTATTTTGAATTTTTGTTATTAGGTGCATTCACATGTAGGATTATTAATATTTTCTTGATTTGAAAATTATAAAATATTTATGTCTTTATCTCTGGTAATTCTCTTTGTCTTAAAGTCTACTTTGACATTATAGACACACTAAGTTTCTTCTTATGTTTACCATTTGCATGGTTTATATTTTTCTAATTTTTACATTCAATCAGTCCATATCTTTAGATTCAAAAACATACTTATATATTAATATTTATATAGCTATAGTATATATTTATAAAATATTATATCATTTATGTATCTATTAATTTATATATTAAAGAGAGAAGGAATGAGAAAAATTCTTATTTTTTATCCAGTTTGATAATTTCTGCCTTTTAATTAAAATGTTTACAATCCATTTGCATTTAAAGTAGTTATCAGTATGGTTGAGTTTAAGTCTGTCATTAGTTATTTGTTTTCTGTTTGTTCCATCTGGTCTGTATTCCTTTGTTCCTCCTTTTCTGCCTTCCTTTGGGTAAATTTTTTTTTCGTATTCCATTTGATCTCTTCTTTTGAATTTTTAGCTAGTCCTTTGTTATTTTTTAATAGTTGCTCTAGACTAGAGACTACAATACACATCTTTAGCATGTCATAGTTTACCTTTAACTAGTATATTACTTCACAAAGTGAGAACGTCACATAGTATAACTTCATCCATGCCCCCATTTGTGCTCTTGGTGTCATGTATTTTATTTGTACCCATACTGTAAGCCTCACAATTCATTATTATTATTTTGCTTTGAATGATTGATAGTCTTTTAAAGGATTTTAAAATAAATATAATAAGAAGAGCCTGTCTACCCATGAAATTACCCCTCTGGTACTCATCATCTCTTCCACCACTCTTGGTTTCCATTGGGTATTATTCCCTTCAGTCTAAAGAATACATTTAAAAAAATATATTCCTAGTAGCTCAGATGTACAGTAGGTGATTTCTCTCAGCTTGTGTTTTCCTGTTGAGAATATTTTTTATTTTGTCTTTACATTGTTTCATAACATTATGAAGGTACAAATTAAATATCATAAAATCTATCCATTGTAAGTGTACAATTCAATGATTACTAGTAAGTTTGAAGAATTGTACAGCCATCATCACAATCCAATTTTAGAATAGTTTCATCTTCCAAAAAGTCCCTCATGCCCTTTTGCAGGCAATTATCTTTTTTTACTCCCAGTTTGGGATTTCTACTTTCACCAACATTTCATGTAAATGGAATCATGCAATCTGTGGTCCTTTGCTTCTTTTAGCATAATGTTCTTGAGGTTCACCCATATTATAGCATGTCTGTAGTTTATTCCTTTTTATTGGTGAATATAGTAAGTATCTCATTGTATGAATAAACTACATTTTGATTATTCACCAGTTGATGGGCATTTGTATTTGCTTCTACATTTTGGCTATTATAATAATGCTGCTGTGAGCATTTATAACAAGTCTTTGTGTCAACCAAAATAATGTCTTCATTTCTCTTGAGTAGATACCTCATAGTGGAATTCCTGGGTCATATGTTTAAATGATGGTTAATTTTTTAAGATAATATCAAATGGTTTTCCAAATCATCTGCACCATTTTACCTTCTCTCCAGAAATATATGATAGTTGGGCTTCATATCTGAAGGTCAACTTTTACTGGATATAGAAATCTAGGTTGATCATTTATCTTCTTTCTTTCTTGACTTTCAAATGTGATATTTTATTGTATCCTGACTACCGTTTTTTTTCATAAGAAGTCAGTCATAATTCTTATTGTTGTTTTTATGTATATAATGCTTTTTTCTTGTCTTGCTTTTTAATATTTTCTCTTTCATTTTGAATTTTAGGAGTTCATGACACATCTAGGTGTGACACATCTTGGGGTTTGATGAGCTTCTTGGATTTATACATTGATATCTTTAATTAATTTGAGGAATGTCTTGATTGTTATTTCTTCATATATTAATATTTCTTCTGCATCATGCTCTCTCTCTTCTACTTTTAGGACTCTAATTATACATATTTAGAATATTTCCTGTTGTCCCACAGATCTCTTTTTCTCTATTTTTAGTTTGGTCTGGATAAAGTATTGGTTCTATAGCCTTGTTTTTTGGCTGTGACCCTTACGATTCTAATCTGTTATTCTAGCCCACATGAAACCATGAAAGTTTCCTGTGAGTTCATCTGGTTTCTACTTACCCTTGTCTATGGTGGGTTCTGCTTTCTCTCACAACTATACTAAGGATGAAAGCAAACATATACTTCCCCTCCCATGGGAAGGGCTCATTGCTTTATGGAATTTAGTTCATTTAGGTTTCTCTTTCATCAGCTTTCTGCAGGGCGGGGGGGGGGGTGTTAAAAAAATCTACATTTGTGTAGTTTGACTTATTCTTGTTGAGAGAGTTGTACAATGGTTTCCTGCAACTGTCTACATTTAAATGCAAGTGGAAGTCAGTCTCTCTCTCTCTCTTTCTCTCTCTCTCTCTCTCTCTCAAGGCTCTTATGTGCTAGAAAGTTTGTTCCAAGTTACGTTTTCACCAATAGGATATCGAAAGGTATATTTATGTTCTACCAAAAATAACAACAAAAATGATTTAAATGCATATCCCAGAGCTATGCTTATTAAAAAATTCCTCCTTGATAAGTTGATTTATGATTCCACTGCTGGGATTCTACATCTTTTTCCACCTTGCCTTCCATACCAAGTGTCCCAGTGACACTGCACAAAGAAATCTCCAGCCAAAGGTACAATATTAACACTTTTATAGAGCATTTGCCTCGAGACTCTGTCTTCTTACCTATTCCTGTGCCAAGGCTGGCTCACCTGGAAAGTAACTTGAAAGTCTCCTTATTTTCTTGAGCCTAGAGCCAGTCTTCCATAGCCAGATTTTTTGACACTTGACCACTATGGAACCACTCCAAAGACATAGGACTATCTCAAAGAAAAAGTGTGACTCCTCAAAGCTCTAGAATTTCCAAATATACTCCCCATACCCAACAAGACATCTCCAACCCAAATCCCAATCTAAGTGGTATGAATCAGCCTGCCATCTTATACCAGAAACTGTCCTTTTGTGCATTTCTATGTGACTTCTTATGTTTCCTTCTTCACTTTCCTCTGTACTAGCTTTGTGATTTACCACAGCTCCTTCCTGAAAAAAAAAAAAGGGGGCAAATAAAAGAAGATACAGGATTGACATTTACATTTATGCATGCCTTTTAAGGATGGCTCCCAAGTGGCTAGAAATATAGAGCAAGTCAACTGATATCCCTACCTGTCATTTTTAGGCAGGTGGATTTTCTTAAAGTGCAGGACATTAGCAGTTGGCAGCTTGACAACATCCAGAGATAAAATAAATTCTAATTATTTCTGATTTATGTTTTTGGACATAATGCTGCTGAGTTATATATTTATTTGAATCCTTACCACTCATCAATGTCTGTTACTAATTCAGCTTTTTAAAGAATTATTAACTTTACTAAAAAAAATGTTTTCTGACCTCATTCATTTTACCTTTCTTGCTTTCCTGTTCTTTTCTCAAGATCCATTTCATCTCTTGGTCTCTGTCTTGACACATGCTATGTATCAAACAATGACATGGTTATATGCTTGTTTGCTCACTAAGACATGCAAATTATATTTTAAATAAAAAGCTTTCCCTTGAGGATTCATTCAAGGATTAAATCCTGTTGCTTCTGGTTCTGTCCCCATTTGGTTTTTGATTCTACCGTGTTTCCCCCAAAATAAGACCTACCCATAAAATAAGCCCTAGCAGGATTTCTAAGCATTTGTGCAATAAAAGCCCGACCCTGAAAATAAGACCTAGTGATGGGCGTGGCTACACAGCGTATCTGCACAACCCATGCATTTTGTCCTGGAGCGGTAAAGAAGACAAGCAGCCCTTCTCATCTGCCCCATGAGAGCTCTATTGCTCGACATGAGAGATTGGGGGCAATGGTTCTAAAGAAAATAGAGTCGGAAGAAATTCAGGATGGAATTCGGGGTTTGGAGAATTATGATGATGTTCCAGAAGAAGATGACTTAACTATATTTGAATAAATCTAGATTGTTGTACCGTACTTAAAAAAATAACACATCCCCTGAAAATAAGCCCTAGGGTGTCTTCTTGAGGAAAAATAAATATAAGACCCTGTCTTATTTTGGGGGAAACACGATATATGAGATTAGATTTTGCATTCACAGCAACATACTTCAACACACACACATGTACACACGCATGCTGTGTTAATTAAGGTAATGCTGTCTGCTGTACCAGATGTACCCTAAAATCTCAAGGGCTTACTGGAAGAGAGGCTTATTTCCCACTCAGTTAATATCCCATGGACGGTGTGATAGAAGAGGAGGTTGAGGGAATAGTCGTGTCCTTTCACACAGTCATTCAGAGACCTTGGCTGACAGAGGCTCTGCCAGCTTCAACACTTCACTCCCAAGGTCAGTTGGACCAATAGAAATCAGTACCCTAAAGGGAGGTCTTATGGCTGAAAGTAGCACACATTTTTTTCTGTTCCCATTCCATTGTCCAGAACTCAGTCATTTGAGCCTGGTCACACTGATTGGGAAAGCACTTTTGAGAAATAACTCTATGTTGTTTGTTACAGAAGGAGGGCACAAACCTTGAGTGGACACTCAGTCATCTCTCTTTATACACAGAAATACATCCGAGTCTTCATCGTTATGCTTCTTAGTTCTTCAAGTATAAATCTCCTGGACTCTCAGCTAGAAGAATTAAGAAGTAGGGTATTGGAGTAGGAAATTTCATGCTAAGCACCAAAGACTAAAGCAAATGGAGCTGCCCCTAGGGTAGAATAACTCAGAAATAATCCATCCATGAAAGGAGGTGAGGATGATATCAGCTGGTCTTGTCATTCACTCCTGCATTCTTTCATTCATTTATCAGACATTGTCTTGATTACTTGCTTTAAGCTGGCAAGTGCTGAGGATACACAGACAAATATAGCATTTAAACCATCCAATGGGGTAAGAGCTACAATGGATTTATATTATATATGTGGAAGTAATATACATTATTTTAGTGGGGGAGGATAGCCATCCATTAAGGTAGCCTGGGAAATTCCCAGCACAGTCTCAGAGGCCTATTTTCTTGTTGGGTTTCTAACATTTCTTTCCTACAACCCTTTTCATATAGGAAGCCCCTGGTTCCAACTGTGCACTCTACTCCCATGGACAGTAATATGATCATATTTGCTTAGTACAAAGATCCCTCTGGCTACAAATTGCTTGCAGAATGGATTAAAACAAGGCAAAATTAGAGGCAGGGAGAGTCAGTTTCCATAGGAGCAAAATTTAAATTCCTACTCATAACTCACAAAGCTCTCATACACAGGCCACTGTCTCACAGTCTAGTCCATGGCTTCCTACTCCTAACCCCCAATTCCACCCGGGCAGTTCTGCAGTATCGAGCTATTCATAGCTTCTCATGCTGCAATACCTCATCCCATGGCCCTGCATACACATAAAATGTCATCTCTCCACCTGTCTGCCCATTCATTAATAGAAAGCTATTAATAAAATACAATTACTTTTCAAGGTCCAACAAAATGCAGCTTCTTTAGCGAAACCTCTTTAATTCCCTTCCCCACATTAAATTCCTCCTTCTATGCTCATACTACACTTTGTATTCGCACCATTTATGGCAAATATAGCATATTATATTACATTACATCACATCACATCATATTAAATTGTAATTTTTCATTCCCTTCTACCGAGACCTCCTTGAAGAAAGGAACAGTGACGTCATCTTTCTATGGCCAGTGCCTAGTTTTATACTAAGCACATAGTATACTCAATTAACAGTCATTGGATGGATGGATGGAGTCCAGTTGTAGGAAAAAACCCTAGAAAAGTAGAGGGCTTTTAATAACACGACATGTATAGAGAAGCTCAGTTTGTTTGGAGAGTAGGATGTGTGCAGAGGAGCAGTTGGAAAGAAATAGTTGGAGAGATAGGTTGATAGCACTGTATGAAGAAACCCTTTAAATAACTCTTCATTCTACCCACAGTGAGAAAGCAGTGAAGGTATTTGAGCCAGAGGAGTGATTTGATCAGAACTAGTTCACACAAAAACAAATCTGGAGGTACTGAGTAAGAGATAGAGGATGGGCAGGGAAGCAGAGTGACCAGGAGGCTAAGACTGGACCTTTGTTACTTCTGAGCTTCCCCGCATCCTGACACACTTTCTATATTGGGGAAATCTCTACAGTGGGGTTACTACCTGCTGCTAAGAGGTCATGAAGACTAAAATCTCCCTAACCAGGTTTCCTGGCAATTGAGGTTGGGGCACATGACTCGGGCTTGATCACTGGGCACCACTCCCAGAACTTTCACTCCAGGGAATATGACTCAAAGTCACAGGGGCAATTAGAGATCATCTATAGCTGCAAAGGAAGAGTGATGAGTCCAGCAGTTGGAGGCTTCCAGTGGTGGTGTCCTAGCTACCTTGTCTATAGCATTCCCTGGGCTGTTGTCTGCTGTTGTCTTAGACCTTCTTGATTCCTACCTAGTTTCTGAAGCTGTTTCTCAATATTCTGATACATTCTGTAAGAGCTCTCTGATAATTCCCAATATATTATTTTTCCACCAGTTAGCCAAAGACAGTTGTATCATTTGCATCCATGAGCTCTGACAGCTATAGGAATTGAAACAGTGGTGGACATTGGTCCTTGCCCAGCATCCATTCCCCTCCTAACCCAGAATTTTACTTGCATCTCCTTTCATTCCAATGCAATTTGTGGACTTCAAAGAAAACTGATACCACTCTTCATTCTAGGGGTATGTCCAAGTTGGCAAAAGCCAATCAGCACGTTCCCTACCCCAGCCACAGTCATGTTCGTTCAGAGGTGAACAGGTGACCTAAATGTTTTAGTTATGGGATAAATAAAAGCAGAGATTGCTACTGGCAGCCATCCTGGGCATCAGCTTCAGAATGACAGTGACCTTCAGGAGACAGAGCCAGAGAGCCAGAGAGCCCTGCGATAACTTCATTGAGCCTCTGGACCAAGCAGCCCTGGCTCCCAGTCAAGCAGTGGACAGCCAACATAAGAAATCCAAGATGACTGAAGCTACGATGCTGGGTGGTGGGGGTGGGAGGTGGTGTTACAATCGAAACAAGGAAGAGAGCAGGCTTGGTGGGAAGATTAGATTTTCAGGTCCAAAAATGGTACACTTGCTTTTCCAAAAGTATTTTTTGTACTTTCAAATTCTTTAAATTCAAACAAAGAGTAAGACTCACCAAATAATTCCACATATTTACACCTCAAACTAAAGTGTGGGCATTTTAAAAAGAGTAAAAATAGCTGCAAAGAAGGAATACTATTCTTAGGCTTGTGTGTTGTTTTTCTCACGCTGTAGATTTTAGCATGAGAAGGGGAGCAGTGGTAGGGTGAAGAGGGATGTTTCTAGAGTTTGACTAGCCAGAATTATAACAGTATTGCAATCATGTCCTTCCCTAATTAGTACCACTGTCATCTGTTATCACTGTGAGTAGCAATCTCAGTTTTTATCCTTCTCCGTTTTTTTTTATTGTTGTTGTTAATGTAACGATTGATGGTGTTAGCTAAAGATTGAAATGAACAAATGTGGATGTGTATCTTATCATCATGGTTGTATAAAACTGATCACAATTTACTTTTGTTACTTATATAACTAAATGGTTTCAGATAAAGTTACCACAATCTACCCAGGCTTAGAACTTTAGAAGCTCCTTCACACATTTCTCCCTGCCTTGTTTTGCTACCTCAAACCCGATTCCCTCATCACTTCATTCCCTGTCCCTAGGCCATTATCTTGACAGCCAAAATTGTTTAATCCTAAAGTTTCACATTCTATCTGCCTGGTGTTTCTCACACCCATTCCTCTTCCTGTGTTACTATTGCATCTCCATAATCTAGCCCATTATTGCCTCTGGCAAGAGTTTTGGAATCACTAATCCTTACAATCCTTCTCCACTCCAGTTCGATCTAGTATACAGATCTTTTCATAAGCCTTTATACCGTGTACATTACTAAGTGAAACATGCTCACTTTTTGCCCTGACATTCAAAATTCCCATCTATGTGACTACAACCCTCCCTTCCAATCTTATTATAACCTGCCATTGCCCTGCTTAGACTTTCCATTCCAGCTAAATGAGCTGTCCACTGGGCTTTAAACAAACCCTAACTCTGCTAAGACCTTGATCCATCTTAGTTCTGCCCGGCATCCATATCAAATTTCCTTCTCTTTCATTGAAAGCTTTCTTGACTTTGTCAGTAGATGAGACCTTTCATCTTGTTAAAAAAAATAAAATTGACTGAGAGATCTATGGAAGAAGGAAAAAGGAGAAAACTTTATTTTCAGATCAGGGAATGGGGAACATAACCTCCAGGGGAACCATAAACATGTGTTCCACCCAAGAGAAGGAAACAGTGGCATTTAAGCATTCCTCGGTTTGTTTTACATGTATATTCATCAGGCTGGGGGAATGTGTATGAATATTTATGAAGAAAGTGTAGGACATGCACAGTGAGTTGACGTATATGTAACATACATCTCATGTTCACTTTGGGACAGGGTTGTAACATTAAGGTGGAATTCAGCTCTTTATGTCAAAAGGTAAACTATGGGGCACCAAGATATTTTGTGTGCAGTCTCTGTTAAGTGGGTTGGAACTGTCTTAGGGTCTGTAGCTTTGTATCAGGAAAGAGTGTTTGTAAGGCTCGTCTTCTATCCAATCAGTGCTATGGCAAGACCCTCAAGGCAGGGCTGTTCCCAGTTCACTCGTGTCAGTTGGGCAATGTTTCTCTAGAACAGCTTTCTACCTGGCTGCAGGAGGAAATTTTTAGGACAGTTAACAAACCTTATATTAATAGCAGTTAGCAGTTTAGGGGTATGTGACCAGTCTTTTTCCCTGCCACGGCTGCTTAATTTTCTCTTGAGGGTCTCATCTTAGTCACAGAGAGTCCATCTCATCTGTCAGCTGGGGGTGCAATGTTGACAGTCTCTTTAAGGAACTTGTCCTGTCCCTGGTCCCATCTTCCCCTTGGAGATAAGACTTTGAAACCCTAACTATATAGAACCTTCCTTTCTGTCTGTGACAACCACCTCCTCCAGTCTAGTCACTGAGTTCCCTTTTATATTTCTACAATGTCTCCAGCATTGCTCATTGCTACTTAAAGCATTCAGCAAAAAGATTCAGCCAAGTTTATTTCTATCCTGCTGAAGTTACTTTGAGATGCCAATTTCCTTTCCTCCTACCTTTGCTGCTTTCCAATCCAACCTTCACATCATCACTGGAATTCTTTCCAAAGTGCAGATGCGTTCATATTCTCTCTTCCAGAAATGTTAACGTTTGTATAGCAGAGAAGTTAAGAGTTCATGCTTTGGAGACAAGCCATTTGGATTTAATCTAGTTCCATCCCTGTCTAGCTATTTGACTTTGGACAAATTATTTCATCTCTAAATGGGGACTACTGTGAAGTTTCAATACCTTAATGCATATGAATGTTTATAGAATGCCTTCGCAGAGTTAGCCCTAAGGAAATGATAGCATTATAGGATGATAAATCCCAAGTTTCAATGGAGACACCATAAAGTAATAAACATGAAAGAGGTAGATATAACACCAAAATGCAAATGTTCAAAGCAGGTGGCCCAAAAACTATTTTGAAAGCTCTAAACCCTGAAAGGGAGATTAATAAGATGAAAGGGATGGAGATAGAAAGAAGATTCTGTGCCCAAGATTTCTTTGCAAAATCCATGCTAGGACTCCTGCTGTTCTCTCAAGAGGGAGGTCAGGATGGTGCCAGTTCCCTCCCCTCAGGACTGATTGGGAAGAGGAGGGACCTTCCATTCCATAAGCCATTTAGTGACCTTAATATCTAGCTCTCGATGACTGAGTCCCACTTTATTGTCCCCTGTTATTTAATCTAGGGCTGTCTGTCAATGTGTATTGGCCAAGACTTTTTTGGTTAGTGACAGAAACAATATGTGAATTAGGTTGAGAAAAAAGCATTTGTTGGGACGATATTAGAATATTAAAATAACCAAGGGAAGAGTTGAATGACGAGATCCATGGAAGGGCCACTGGCCTCCAGAGCGACAGAAAATGAAGATTCTGATGCATCTAGGATTTCCTTTCTCCACATCTCTTTCTGCATCCAGCTGAATTTATCTCTATGCAAAGGCAAGGGTGAAAAACACGCCAGCAACAGTCCCAACCTTCTGGCACCGCAGGGCACAGGTGCTCTTGACCCGGTTTGGGTTTGGAAAATCCTCATGCTAGGTCTGCCTTGCCTGGCCTGGTCAGTGCCTCCTTCAGTGAATCCAGTGTGGGAGGGGGAGCAGGAGCGGTTCCTCCAAAACATGATGCCCAGAGACAGGGGTGCTGAGCAAACACCCCATTCGTTTTCATCCCTGCAATTGTTCAAGTGAGTTGGCTTCTTAGCATTGTGCTGCCCAGGGGGACTGCACCATCTGATTCTGATATTGAGGATGAAAAGGGGGAAATATGTCTTCCTAAAGCATGAATCAAGGCAGGAAGAAGACTCTTGGACCTGGGGAGGAAGGGAAGGCAGAGAAGAAATGACAGTGGCTTCTTAGGAGTGCCACTCAGGAATTAGCTGTGAGGGAGGTATCTGTGGGGTCTCCACAGAAGTGGGTGCTAACCAGGCAGTGGCAGAATGAAGACGGTCCCTGAGTCTGCCCCAGGGCATTGCAGCTGCCATTCAGCATAGACCTCATGCAGATTAGAGGAAGGAGGATTGCATTTTGTGTCCTTCCTTCTCCTTTCTCAGCATCGCTCTTACTTCTCGTGGGCTCCCCTGCCCCCACCTCACCATCCCCATGGCCCCATGACCCGAGTCACCTTCCTTTGCCTCGAGCTCACTTCTCAGGTCCACTCCCTTTTATAGGGACTTACTTTATAGACTTTGTCCTCAGTGGTACCTGTTCTCAGCTGGCTTTCAGAGCACAGGAATTCCACTCATGCATTTGTTCCTTCATCCAGCGCACACGCACTAAGCTCCAACTGCATGGTAGGCCTGTTATGGGTACTTGGGGATACAGGAGTGGACAGGACAAAGGGTCCCTGTCCTCGTGCAGCTGGCATTCCCATGGGGGAGATAGATAGCAACTATGCAAATAAATATATGGCATCCCTTAGTGGTAAGTGCTTGGAAGAAAAATAAAGCAGGCCCAGGAGACAGTGAGAGGGGATGCTACTCAGCTAGGCAGAGCAGGGCAGGCCTCTCTAGGAGGGGCATTTGAGCTGAATGCTGTGGAAGGGTGAGCCCTGATAAGATGGGAGAAATAGCATTCTAGGCAGAGGGAACACCAAGCACAAAAGCCCTGTAGTGAGAAGATGTTTGGTGTGTGATGAATAGACCAATGTGAGTTATCATAGAAGAAGAAATACAAATGGCTCATAACCATATGAACAAACACTCCAGTTTGCTCTTAGTAAGAACAATGCAAACTAAAAAACTCATTGAGGACTGTAGTGTGTGTTTAGGGGTTCTTGCTTGTTAGTGTCAGAAACGGAATCTAAATTAGCTGGAGAAAAGATAGGGAGGCATTGTTTGGGGCAATGCTGGATGGATTCACATGTGGAAATATCCTTATGGAATTCACATATGGAAATATCCACATATGGAAATATCCTTATCATTTTCTCTTTCCCATGAGCTTTTGTGGCTTTTCCTTTTTGCAAGGTAATGGATGAAAAGTGGCATCTCCTTTTTATTATATTTTTCATCCACCTGGTGATTGGATGAGGTTGAACATCTAAAAAGATATAGGAAAGCTGTCTGCAGTGTTTTTATTTAGCAAAGTATCCTTTAAAATCCTTTCCTCACTTAAAATTTAGATTATTTTTTCCTCTTGATTTCTAAGAATTCATTACATTATGAATATTAAATCTTTTTTATCCATTAGGCAGAATTTTTGCTCATTTTTGACTTCCAAAAATGTCCATTTCTTGTCTCTCTACTTCTATGCACTGCAGACATTCCAGTCAATTGCTTGTCTAATTTTGTTTGTGGTATGTGTTTGTCATGAAAAAGTTTTTAAGTTTGGTTTGCTCAGATATACCCATCTTTTCATTTAGCTTATGTTCTTGTTCCTTGTTTCAGAATGCTTACTCTTCTCCAAGAGTGTGCCTATCGGAAGAGCAATGCGAATCAAGGCTTCACTGAGATAACCACAGCTTACCCACCAGATGGGCAAATGTCCAATACATTCTGCGAGGCATGCTGTGGGGAAACAAACTTTCTCATAAATTGCTAGTGGGAAAGCAAATTGGTGCAATTCCTACAGAGGAGAATTTGGCTGGAACTAGCAAAATTACATATGCATTTTGCCTTTTAACCCAGCATATCCACTTTTAAAATCTGCTCTGAAGATAGGATGGCAAAATATGAAAAAGGCATGAGGACGATCTATCCTTTGCTGCATTATTTAATGTAGCAAACAACTGGAAACAACCCAAATGCCCACCAGTAGGGAACTAGTCACACCAAATTTGGTCAATTCACATAGTGCAATATAAAATAGCTGTAAAAAGGAAAAGGACAATGTCTACATATTACTAATGGAGTAATCTTCAGGGTCACAGTTTTTAGTGATAAAAGCAAGACAGAGAAAAGTGTGCAAAGTATGCTATCATTTATCTAGAAAAGGAAGATAAAATAATATACATATATACTTGTTAGAATTTGTTTCAATGAGAGAAAGGATGAACAATAAGGATGTGTGGAAGGGAGAGAGGGAATATGGTTGAGAACCCAGGAATAGGAGGTAGACTTTTTTGTGTATTTGTAGTTTTGACTGTTGAATCATGTAAACATTTTGTATAATTATAAAATAAAATTAAACATAAAGGAAATGCAATCCTTGAATATCAAAAGTAAAATGAAATAAATGAAGCTAACTTGGGATTAGTTGGTAGACTGAAGAAACTACTCTAAATGACTGTAAAACATAATAATTTGTGCATCCTTTATGGGATATACCTAAAGACAAAAAGAACTAGAAAAAAAATCTTAAATTCTTTCTGGTAGCATTAATATTGTGATTCTGAGACTGTTGTACATGTAGTGTAGAATAAGTCAACCCAACTCATTGCAAAGAGCACCTCTAAGTATATAGATTGTGACCTTAAAATATGTTAAGAAACTAAATAGAACCTGCATTCCTTGGAAAAATGCCTGACTCCTTATCTAAGGCAGGAAATGAACAAGGTGAGTCTAGAACATCTTGTCATACCAGAAAGTGAGGCAGCCCTCTAAGACTAGGATTGTTAAGGGACTCAGGAGCCAACCTGATTAGACTCCCACTAGCCAAAGATGGGCAATTTGGGCATCACTAAGGTAAAACTACAATGGATAGAAATCCATCAAATATGTTTAATCCATGAGTTCATAATGTTACTTTAAAAAGAGAAAAAAAACTCAATTATCTTCTTTGGAGGATAATAGAGAAGCAAGTCATTAAAAAAACTAATTAATAAGGGAAAAGAATCAGGGGTTTATTTTGCCTGTCTTACAAAAACTTTGGCTCAGGGTAACTCAATAGTAGATAAGAAGTAGTAGTTCCTCTTAATGAACTATTTCATGAATAAATGAAGAAGGAATGTCGTCATTTTGCTACTCCTAATGAATGAATGCACATAGGCATTGAGCACAAAAGGCAGTAATGTCACAACAGAGAGACAGCCAGACACTGTGTACCCACTGGTAGCGGTACACACACCATGTAGGAAGAAGGTTTGCCAAAACTGAATCTCTTAAGCCTCTAAATATAACAAACGACCTACAGATAACAGAGAAATCAGCTAAATTACACTATAGGGAGTACATCAAGAACATCCAGAATGGGGGAAATTCTAAAGGACAAGTAACATGGTGTTGTCACCAACAACAAAACAGCAGGGAAGGAACTAAGAGAGATGGAGGAGAACTCCATAGATTAAAAGAGACATGAGAGAGACAGTAGCTTGGATCCCAGTTTAGAAAAGGAAATTGTTAAAGAGGAAAGAGACAGGACAACAGGATGGGACCCAGGAGGTGGGGGGGAGGATGGGAGATGAGAGGACATTGTAGCACAGCTGGAGAAATGTGAACACTGGTAGGACACATGGTGATACCTGGAATTATTCTTGCTTTCTGAGGTGTGTGATGATAGATACTGTGACTTCCAAAAAGCAATCCTTTGTCTTTTAGAGATATATCATGAAATATTTGTAGATGAAGTGACATGTCAGGCATCTGCTTGAAAATAATCTGGAGGGAGTATGGAAGCGGGTGGGGATGTGAAGCAGTGGTTCTCAGACTTGAGTTTGCATCAGAATCACCTGGAGAGTTTGTGAAAATACAGATACTGGCCCCACCTTCAGAGTGTCAGATTTAGTCTTAGGTGGAGCCCAGGAATCTGCCTTTCTAACAAGTTCCAAGTGATGCTGATGCTGTTGGTCTGGGTACCACACTCTGAGCACCACTGGCAGAGAGGAAGCAAGATCGGCCCCATGTTAATTATTCTTGCACCTAGGTAGTGTGTAGATGAAGGCTCACTTTTGTCTTCTCTTTCTGTCTAAAATTCTCTGTAATAAACATTAAAAACAAACTGAAGTGATCCAGAAGGACCTACAGAAGGAGCAAAGCCTTTGACAGCCCATAGCTGTAATGGGAACTTCTATGCTCATTAGCAAAACAGACTTGGCGGCTGCTGCCACAGCCACCTCTGGGATTGGAAGGCACACATGTCCTCCTGCCCAGGTAGAGGTGAGTGCGTCAGCTCAGCTGTCAATCCTTTCAATTGGCTGGCCTGAGAGTAGGGGATGTGGCCTCTGTCCAAGGGGTCTGTACATACTGCATCCTTTTCCTCAATGTGGTCAGTCATTGGAAGAGCAGTGGTTTGGATGAATCCCAGGAGTTTCTAGATGCTTCAGCCGGAAAGGACACTCCTGAGCAGATCTGTGCCAGGACTCAGCTGTCAGGGATCTGAGGGTATTGCAAAACTCACATGGTCTTGCATCCCCCTGCAAGGACCTTCTGGCAACTCCTAGGTCAGGAGGTAAATCTGTGGGTTTGAGTCCTTCTGCTTGCCTTTTAAGAGCCATTCATGGATTTATGCATTCATATTTCATATATTTCTCAGAGTTCCTGCTAAGTGTCAGGCGTTCTTCTGGTCCCTGGAGATACAGCAAGAAACAGAACAGGCCAAAACCTCTGCTTTTGTGGAGATTAAGTTCTAATTGGGTAGACAAGCAACAGACAAATAAAGAAATAAACGAACAGAATAATTTCAGATAGTATAAAGTGCTATGAATAAAGTTAAAACGAAGATGCCAGGATAGTGATTGACTCTGTGGCTGGGTGTGTGTGTGTGTTTATGCACATGCACAGATATTTTATTTTAGCTGATTGGGGAAGATTTCTCCACGGAGATGTTGTCTGAACTGAGATCTAGATGAGAAGAAGGAGCAAGCCATGAGAGATCGGGATATTTCCAGACAGCGGGAATAGAAAGTGTAAAGGGACCGAAGTGAGAAAGAGCTTGGCTTTTTAATTTATTGTATTTCTTTTTTATTTTTTGCCACCGTGGCTGAGACATGAAGAGTAAAGTTATGAATGATATGACGTGGGAGATTAGAAGCCAGTGTTTATAAGGCCTCATAACCATTAGCAGGGGTGTGTCCATACTCTAGACTCCTCTAAGGCTGCCAGTAATCCCCAGCTATAAAGAGTGCATTCTCTCTAGGGAAACAGGACACTATTTTAACAGGGAAGACCCCAGGGTCTCTAGCCTGCTGGAAAATGACCATGTTATATAGACAATTGAATTGTATGATATAAGCAATTTGTTGAACCAATCTATTTAAAACCTCATAATTATATTTCAGAGTCACTGGCAAGTTCCTTTGCCCCACAAAACATCTGCTCTTGATGCCTGTAAATCCACCCTAAAAGCACTATTTACTCAACTTAACCCTTTGCACTCGAATGTTGAGTGTGGATAATGTCGAGTAGATCACAAGAAAAAAGCAAGCCAGTGCAAAGGGTTAAGACTCTGTCCCCTATTAAAATACTGATTCCTTTGGAACGGATAATACTCTGAGTTAATAGTCCTTTATTGCTAATATAGATGAGCTGAGAAATGTGTCCTTGAAAAGATATTTTAAAGTAGGAAAGCATAACATTAGCGGGTGCTTGAGTGGCCGGAAGGAATCTCTAGGGCAGAATCACATCAGAAAGGGAAGGCTAAGGATGTGTCAGAAAAAACTGCCTAGTTTACAATTCGGAGTAAGGCTTTTCTTCCTGGATAAGCTAATATCATCTGGCCAAGACTTGTCACAGCAGGGCTTTTTTTTTTTTTTTTTTGAAATAACATTTCTGTATCCTTAACAGATTTTTGCTAAACACAAAGTGGTAATTCATAGAGCCCTTAAATAAACAGAGGATGATCAGAACGCGTTGCTCCTACTCCTTGATTGGCTTTAGACAGCCATGGTGGACCTCAAGATGTAATGTTTCCATGAGCATGAAACAGCTTTGAGCTGGAACAGCCGCTGTGAACAGATTATAAGCACCTCTTCCCAACTTCTCATCCAGTGACTTCACGTTGATTGCCTGAAATCAGCCATGATGAGAATATTTATGCCACGGAAATCAACGAATGCTACAGATTGGAATTTTTCTTTTCAGGGAGCTGATTGTTAGATATTTACCAGCATGCCTCTGCTGTGGAACTTAAAAAGCAAATTTTAGGATATGCCGTAGCATGCGAAAAGAATATTCATTTCCTTGTTTTGCGTCTTGAGCAGATGCCAGCGGTAGTCAAAGTCTTATTCATCTTCATATGCACTTTACATTTTAGCTGTATTTATGCGCGTAAAGACCCCATTTACCTTCTCAAAAGCTTTGCCTGGCTCTCCACGGTTGGCAAGATAGACGCTGAAGGCCCTCAGGTTTTGCGTCAACTGGCTCACGCTGCCTTGTCTATTTAAGGCTCCAGTCAAATCTAACCCTCAATGCGTCTTGCTCCCAAATACCTTATACTTTCATTCCTCTGGATGTTTCTAGTCTGCTCTTCCCTAGCTGGACAGCTCCTCTCACTTCCCTGCCCACCAGAGTCATGCCCACGTTTCAAGTTCAGAGCAGAAGTCACGTCCTCCTCCTTGATGTTCATCTACTGCTCTTATGCGGCATCTAACATTCAGCCTCCATTGCTCTTTCTCCAGTGCTCCCACCGAGCACAGTCTATACCTCTCCAGCCACCATCCTCACTGCCTTGTGGTCAGTGTTTGTCTCCATGTCTTATCTCCTCCCTGGATTTTAAGCCCCTTGAAGATAGGGCAGTTTATTCTTTCGTCATTTTATCCTTAAGAGTGTCTGGTGCAGAGCTTTGCACATAACCTTCACTCAGGAAGGGTTAATTGAATCGTATGCATATATGACTTCATGTTCCCCACAGTTGTCGTCCAGTTGTCCCCGGACAACACAGGAAGTGCCACTGAAGCGCGCACACACACACACAATTTCATCAGTCTAAATATTTGTATTTGTGGGCTGATTACCTTTCGCATGGAAAATACCTTCTTGAAGGTAAACACTGAGCTCAAATGTGGTCCAAGGAGGACCAATCACAGAACTTCTACCCTCCCTCTGAAATGTCGCCTTTCTCTTCCGCATGTAAAATCGGAAGGCTTTGTCCAAGCACGTGTGAGGAAAGTAGCAATCTGTTATAAATCATGATGTTTCACTCACCACTGAAGATGGGACAGAACTCCTACTCAGCATAGATCCTGCCACAATGCCAGTGAGTTTTACTGGGACTTGTCTAACTAATGAAAAAAAAAAATCTGGAATTTTTCCTTTGCTCCACTGGTACCCTGAAAGGCTATTCCTGTTCGGTTGATTTATTCATTAAACAAATACCATCTTCTTGTGTCAGGCACTCTGCTAAAGGTTCAAGATATAAAGGTGAATTGTCCCTGGCCCTGCACTTCAGGGATTCACGATCAGGAAAAGGGACGTGTTCAGAGTCTCAGGTGCAGTAGAGCCCCGAGGATCTGACAGTGACCCACATCAGTGAGTTTGTCCATGCGACCCAGCCATCTGTCCCCGTGCGAGACATTTGCTGTAACTGCTTTCCACAGACCGCTTTTGGTTTGAATGACCTTGGAGACAGACTGAAAGCCCGAGCTTGGAAGGGTGCTTTTAGACTTACTGGTCTGCACTTATGCGCTTCAAATAGAATTTCCACAAACCTTTAATTATCTCCTCTTACCATGCTGCCTAAATGACTGACGACCAGCTCTTTAGTCACTTCAAGAATGGATTTCTATTCAGCCCATGCCCGGGATGCATTAGGATGCCCAGAACATGTGTGGCTGCTCCGAGTGGCACAGAGCAATTAACAGGAGCCAAGCAATTTGCAAAATGCCTCCACTTCCTGCTCATCTCTGAGGCAGAAAATTGTCAAACCTTAACCTCAGGAGGCTCATCTGCAGAATTACACCTCCCCCCTCCCTCCATCAAAGCAGAACCTCCTCTGGTGTCAAATTCCCCGCCACCTCCCCCCTCCCCTTTTTGCAAACATAAGCACTCGGCTGCAACAACAGGGATGACTCAGTTCCTAGCTAAGGCTGCCTGAATTGATTTAGTCTGAGTTCAGATTTAGCACATAATCATGTTCAATTTGCTCCACTGCACTGCCTAGAGATAAAAGGCTTGGAGAAAAAAAAAAATAGCTTCAGCTTGTGTCAGTCTTTGTGGTGATGTCATTGCCATGAGCGAGCCAGGCCGTTCGTTACTCTGCTGTGCTGCCTCAGACGCGAGGGCTGCGTGCGGCTTCGGGAGCCCCAGCCGTCCCCAGAGCAAGGCAGCACCCGGGCCCTGGCCACTGCAATATCCTCCTGGAGGCTCTTCCCTTCACTCACAACTCTGAGGTTGCCTAAGTCTCTATTAAAAATTCAGAAGGGGGAATGCCAGCCCCTAGCATGGACTGTGATGTTTCCACTCTGGTTGCCTGTGTGGTGGATGTGGAGATCTTTACCAATCAGGAGGTTAAGGTATGCACCTGCAATCCTGTTTTTCATTGTTGCTGTTACTGAAGCCGCTTGGCAGAGCCTTTTTAGCGTAAGGAAAATAAGACTTTGGTTACTAGTTTTCAGCTCAAAGTCTGGGCTAGGAATGCGTGTGGTGAGTGCATGGCTACGTTGCATAGGATAAGTTAGAAAAGGGAGCAGCATGCTATTTTTGAATGTGATAAGGTTTGCCATTGTCTGTTTTTTCTTGTCTTTCCCATTAGGTAATCCCCAGTCAGTTCTTTCCCAGTAGATATGTTTTCATATTCTCTTCTGTGTGTTCATAAGGAGAATTTGCCAGTCCTTCATGTTGAGTAGGGTTTTGAATCAATGATTAAATGAAGAAAGCGCACATAATAAACGGCGCATCCAGGACGCCCAGACAGCGGGACAATGACCTCTTCCTGGCATGTCACTTAAATATCCTGTGATGTGGTCTTCAAATTGAACAAAAGCTGCTCTACAGATGGCAGTTTCAATCTCCGGCTCTCTGGAAATTGAAGTTGGTGAGCAGCTGCCTAAATTTTCTTTGTCAGCCAAAGGAAGCAAGTCATTTTCCTTGAATAGTTGTCCATAAAGAAAGTTCAGGCATAAATAAATTTTGCATCTTAAGACCTAGCATTACACACACTGGTCCTCACTGATTGCCTGCAGCAGTTGTTGAATTGTCATAGGTAATTGTCCTCTGATGATATTCGTTCTCTTTTTTTCCATTTGGTGTCATATGATGAAAAAGATGTCATACTTATAAAATGAGAATGTTTGTTTCTTCCCTCGATTTCATAAAAGAAGCTTCTTATTTAAACAGTTCACACACACACACACACACACAAAAGGACAGTTATTCATTGTGTGGCAGGAGGAATAAAAGGAGAATTATGTTGCATGATCATTTACCGTCCGTGCCTTCGTCTTTCCTGTCTTTCCTTAAAGGAAGTCCCTGAATTCTTTATTTTGGGGTGTGCAAGCGACACCCCGGTGCCTCACAGGTGGGGATTTATGGGTTACTCCCATAACGCATGGCTATGTCATTCAAGATTGCGGCTTTTAACCATCTTTTGAAGTGGATTCAATAACCTGGTTTCTTGTTCTTGCATATTTTAAGTATGTGGCCCTGTGTTTACTACTTCTTGTGCCAGTGCTATGGAAGTGTCTACCACCTGTCATATGAAGGTTCAGAAAATAAGAATAGAAAGGTTTGGTGCTGCCTGTGGTTGCATCTAGAATGGAAACCTGCACGCAGAGACCCACAGTCCTGCCAGTCATACCTGCCAAAAGCATTCCCAGAGGAGACAGCAGTCGTCAAAGCCCTTCCAGTTTAAAGCCAACTTAGAGTCCAGTGAGGGTAACTGGGTAGAGAGATCATCTTCCAGCAAAACCGTCGGAACAGAATTTCTTGTATGGAGAGTAAAACTTCACAGTTCCCTAATGTCCTCAACAGCTCTCTGTTGTTTACATACTTACCCTGAGAATGTCGTAAGATATTCTAAACTTCTGTGGTTTAAGAAACAATAGTGAGAAAATATATATTAGAGATCTGCAATGTGCCAGGCATTGTGCTTCTATAGGAAAGAGTTTAAAATGTGCTTATATGACGTATGTCAATGGCGTAGGCATGGAAATAACCACTTGCCCAAGATTTCTTAAAGAAGGGGGTGCAAAATTCTTACGGCTGGTTATATTTGAGGGGTTGGGATGGCTTCATGGAAAAAATGGTACTTGAACTTAAAGATGGGTAGGTTTTATACAGCAAATGGGAAGGCTTACCATTTTGCGGTCTGGTGAGTCAGTCCTTTTCACTGCAGTAGGTTCTCTGTGAGAGAGTAGAGGAAGCAGGAAAAGGAGGTGGGTCAGGGCCAGATCATGAGCAGCTGATGCTATTCCTCCTAAATTTCTGGGATTTTTCGGGGAAGACTCCCACCAGAAAGGTGAGTTACATGTCCTTACTGCTCATAGCTCTGAATCCTGATGGATTTGTTCCTTTTAGATAGGTTACCTGGTCCTTCTATGCCTCAGTTTTCTCATCTATAATGTGGGGATAAGAGTAATTCCTATTTTATTGGTTTAGTAGAAGGATTAAAGAAAATTATACATGTGAAGTAATTAACACAGTGCCTCACTCATATTTAGTGCTCGGTAAATGTTAGCTGTCACCGTCATTGTCATTGTTATCCTTTTAGACATTCTCTGAAGGTGATAGGTTACTTTTGCCAGGAGATTGGAATCTCCTAACTCCAGCTGAGTTTACAACAGCAATCCAGGACCCAGAAAGTGTTTTCCCTCCCATCCCAGCCCTAACACACACACACACACACACACACACACACCCCTTAGCCACCTAGAAACCATGGCCTTCCATTTCAGACTTAGATCATTTAATTTAAGCAGTGACATCATTATTAAGCAGAAATCTACTTTGTGCTTATGAAAATGAGGGGAGAACGAAGGAATTAAGGGGGGGGCCAAAGAGATGTGTTAAGAAAGCATACATGCTCCTTGTTCAAAACCGACCGTTATTTATCGCCATGAAGTGAGATCCGAATGTAAAATTCTGGGCACCAAACAGAGTTTCCCCAAGGGTAGTCTTCTTCCTCATTCATTGCTGGTAACTGATGAACTGTGCAGCCAGGAGCTCCTTTCTTCAAAGTCTTTCTTTGGTGTCAGAGAAAAGAGAGGCACACAGTGAGCATCTTACCTGCCTGCATCCAGCTTGCTTGATCTCAGGCTTGTTCATTTTTTTTTTTTTTAACACAACTGCCCTTTCTATAGGTGGCCCCCATGGGAAAGCAGCCACGCCAGGGAGAAGCAACCAGCTGCCCCTTCATGAGCACTGTAGTTTATTAGAAAGGGATGGAGGCATATGCAAATCCAGTTTCTCATAATGGGGTAGAAAGCCCCATCCTTCCAGAGTGGGTCTGGTTGCTTCAGGGCCCTTCAGATGCCAATTTCCTAAATTTTGCCAAAGCTTCTAGAGCCATAGTACTGTAATAAAAAGAGAAGGAAACCAGACAGATGGAGTTCTGCCATATTTATCTTTCTCCAGAAATTTCACTGATGATGTTGTGAACTCGGCTGTCTGTTTTGTAGCCTGAGAGTAGTCAGAAAGATCTAGAAATGTGAAGCACTTCAAGAGAAGGAAAATCATAGGACAAACCGCAGAGTTTGTGCATGTGTGATTATGCAAGGTTGGTTTCCTCCAATATTCTCCTGTTTCTCAAAATAGTCTTCCCACTCCACAAGGAGCCAAACCTTTGGGAAAATGAAAGAGATCCAAAGATGGGTAATGAAATTTGCATTGCACTTTAGTCCAGTGGTTCTTAAACCTGATTGCACATCGGTATACCCTGGAGAGCTTTTGAAAATATTGGTG
The DNA here is from genome assembly GCA_008750895.1 of Mirza zaza. Taxonomy (NCBI): domain Eukaryota; kingdom Metazoa; phylum Chordata; class Mammalia; order Primates; family Cheirogaleidae; genus Mirza; species Mirza zaza. The sequence goes on from VSMD01127782.1 coordinate 78,629, forward strand.
GGTGCCCAGGCCCCATGCCCAGAACTTTTAACATAGCTCGTCTGAATGGAGCCCAGGCATTGAAGAGAGTCAGACTCTTCTCTCTTCTAGCCACAGGCAGGAACAGGTAAAGTCAGCCAAGAATTCTGTAGAGTAACCTCTGCTTAAACACTCTGATCCTTATCTCCCAAAGGAAGACTTCATGCATGCTGTCTTAGAAGAACTATCTCTGAGCTGTCAGAAATGTTGAGACTCAGCTTCTTGACCAGTTCACCACACCTGCAGTTCCTCCACCCGATTCTGAGCCAATAGTATATGCTCTTCTCTACTGCTAGCAGCAGTGGGTAACCCGCTCAGAACTGCCGAGCCTGCCTGGAGCAGAGCAACCCTACTCATATGGAGGACATCCAAACCTGTGGCTCCTTCTTCTCTGCAGTAGTGGCTTCCTGCACAGAAGAAGGGGTAGGTACCCCCTCCCTGGGCTGCGGAGTTCCTGATTCCTGGCTCAGGTATCCAGCCTTGTCTCTGTGGGCATCTGTATAGGAGACAGAAGACTCACAAAGCTCCCCTCTGCCCTTTCGAACAGGCAGGAAATGTGACAAGTCTTACAAGAAGTCTAGAAGTTTCAAAGACCCTTAGAGCTTCAGAGATTTGTTCATTCATTCATTCAAAATTTGTGTGGAGCACTTACTACCTACCAGGCGATGCTCTGGTCGCTAGGAGTTGCACATGACAGAGATCCCTGCCTGCATGAAACTTATAACATGGGAGGCAGACAATGAACTAGTAGACACATGAACGTACTCTGTGATTTCAGGTCGTGGCGGAGGCTATGAAGAAGAGTGAAGCAGAGGGAGGAAGTGTTGTTGTGGAAGAATGGTCACTTTTGAATAGACTGCTGGTGGGAGCATCTCTGGGGAGGTGACAGTTTATTAAATGTCATTGTTCCAATGTCATTCAGAGATCTAAATGAAGTGAGGGAGCCATGTATAAATCTGAGGGAAAATCATTCCATGTAGAGGGAATAGTAGATTGAAAAGAAGCCACCTTCCCCCCTTCATTTAACCTATTTGAATCATTCAGTCATTTAGGTACCTACCGAGACTGTCACTGTCTCATGCTATAATTCATTTTTTTTCAGGATGTGCCTTTTCATAAAATTGTATTTAACCTAATTCCTTCATGCTACAGTATAAGCCCAATCGCTCTCTTGGGGGAAGGGAGAAATATATTAACAAGTAGAAGTTTGTTTTCCGCATAGCATTTCTTTGTGTTCCTGGAATCTAAGGGTTGCTATAGGCCAGATCTTTTCTCTCCTGAAAGGCCAGGTCCTTTTTAAGGTCACTCTTAAATCCTGCTTTTTGCTCCTCTGCTTTTCAGAATTTCCCAATATCTTCCCAATCCATGTGACCTTGGACAAGTTTCTTAACCTTTCTGGACAGGTGAAAAGCATGCTGAGAAGAATCCTGTACTGCTTTGTGCATTTTATTTCCTTTTTATACATTAGTACCTGGGACTGACTCACAGGCTGTTTGTGTCACATTTTTGTGTGAGTTATAAAAGACCAGCACCTCGCGGCCACTGAGTACAATGAAATCTCTGTCATTGGAACCACTGGAAATTGCAAATCACTTGCTTTGTTTGGAGAGAGTGGTAGGAGGAGGAGGATGGGGCAGAGTTGGTAGGATACACTTTGTACTCTGCTTTGACAAGTGACATAAATGAATATGTGGATACTGAATGTCAGGAATTGTTTTGGAAGAGAAACTTCTGGGTATTTGTCAGGAAAACTGGTTGAGTTTCATGTCATATTTTAAGTTCTTTGCAAGTGCTGGTCTAAGGATCTGGGTGCAACCATAACCTACGGCTCTGTAGGACACTAAAGCTCTTTCAGAACCTTCAAAAACTACTGTGCCCACTCAGTCACTTAGAAGAGTTGTAGATGATTTAATTTTCAGGAATTGAAAACCCTCTAGAGTTATTTAAAATAACCAACTTTCAATGACCAAAATGTTAAGTTAACCGAAATGTTCATTCCCTATTCAGTGATTATAATAGTAACTAATACTTTGTCACACATCTCCGGACCAACCACCTTTAGTTTATGAAAACTAAATGAGAGTGGGGGCAGGGATGGAGTGTGTATAACAGGATCTAACCCTCTAGCCAAACAAAAGCTTGCTATTTCTCTGATAAAATCATGGTATGGGCCTGGCGTGGTGGCTCACGCCTGTAATCCTAGCACTAGGAGGCCAAGGTGGGGAGATTGCTTGAGGTCAGGAATTCGAAACCAGCCTGAGCAAGAGCGAGACCCTGTCTCTACTATAAATAGAAAGAAATTAATTGGCCAACTAATATATATAGAAAAAAAAATTAGCCGGGCATGGTGGCGCATGCCTGTAGTCCCAGCTACTCGGAAGGCTGAGGCAGAAGGATCACTTGAGCCCAGGAGTTTGAGGTTGCTGTGAGCTGGGCTAATGCCATGGCACTCACTCTAGCCTGGGCAACAAAGCGAGACTCTGTCTCAAAAAAAAAAAAAAAAAAAAAAAAAAAAATCATGGACTAGAATTGAGGCCATTTTGAAAATAAATGAATTAATGCAAAACTGAAAGTTAAAATTAATTATCCCTAAAAAAAATACTGGAAGAAACTTAATATTCTTAAATGTGCAATACTGAGCATTTTCTTGCCTCTGAAGAAAGTAGCAAACGTCTTTCAGAGAGTGGGGAGAAATGACTTCATGCAAGTGATGGATGCTTCCTGAGAATGTTAAGAGGCAGATTTCTCAGCCTCTGTCACGTTAGGGGAAGTCAGGGTAGATGGCATTCAACTAATGACATTGTTAAGCAAGAAAGTCAACTAAAATCTTGGTTATCTGTTTTAAAAGTCTTTTAACTGTTGGGAAGTAACTGATACACTGACAGTTGCCACCTCTAACCTGAGTGTCAGATTTATTAAAAAATAAAACAAAACACAGCATCTTCATTAAAATTGTTCTCCTACAGAAACATTTTGTGCAAAACTCTGAGTACCATTTGCATCCTCAGTGATTCTCTTCGAGTACAACTATAGGTAATTTATAATGACCCATTTTAGTATTTTCTGATGAAGTTTAGAATTTGACAAGTAAGAAAGAAAATGATACTTGAAACAGTTATAATCACTTTACGTGTTTAGATTGTAAGTTTAATAGACTTCACAGGCATTGCAATTTTGTGGTGACTAGCCCAGATTTCCAAGGAAGCCATAAACTTTCCAGCCACACCTGACCTAGAATTGCCTTGTGGAAAGGGACCGTATCCCTTCCCAGCTCTAAATCTAAGCTTATTCCAAAATACAATTTTAAAAACACTTGGAAAGAGAATTTCAAATGGGCATTTCAAGCAGATACAAAGTTACATTTTCTCCATTCTAGATAGAATGGAGAATTTATCTTTAAAGTATTTGAAAATAAAATGTCTACCAAGTTAAAGCTTCCCTAGAGAATATTCAATATATGTGCTTTCATATTTTCTTTTTGGGTAAGTGTATCTGAGGAAAGCACACGTGTATGTGTATATGTGTGTGTGTACTGCATGTATGTTTTGCACACGCATGCAAATATATACATATATATACTATATATTTCTTTTATTTTTTCCCTCCACAACCCATGGAAGGTTTTTCTTGATGCTCTGCCTATTCTGCAATGGTATATCTAACTAGTTATTAGAAACTGCATGCTCTTCACCATGTCAAGGGATTAAGAGCCCAAAGAAGGTTCCTAGCCAAAAAGTTGAAGATAAGCCTAAACACTTGTTAAAAAATTCCTCTGGGGGAAAAAACTAAGAAACTTATTGTCTTTGGTTTTTATTGTTATATACCAAAGGGATGTTTACGTCCTTACAGCCTAGCAGTACAACCATTACTCTCACCAGAATCTAATATACCAACTCTGAACTGTGAACATTTTTTAAAAAAGGTTTACAGAAAGGCCCAACCCTTTAGCTTCCAGAAAGATGACCTTAACAAATCTACCCTTCTGTTAGATTGGACTATGGACCAACTTTCATCCCCCAAAACAAGATCTTCCTTAATATTCTATTTCTCCCAACAATAGGGCAGTCTGATGCACAGTTGTAAGATTTCCCCCCCATTTCTGGTGGTTCTAAAGAAATGTGTGAGCAGTGTTCATGTTGTAATCTCGGGTGACCATGTGCTAAGTTGAGCACTAAACATCCTACGTAGTAGAAAATATAAACCCCAGAGATATTCATCTTCATAGATCACTACTGTATGTTAAGATGGACAATTAAAAAAATTCTAACTATTCTTCCCATTCACTAAATACTTCTAAGTACCAGGCACATGACACACAACAGGTACTCCCTGTCATCCCCGTAATAGCCCAAGGCACCAATTTTTCTGCCCCATTATGAAAAGGTTCCTGATGTTCAGAGAAATTAAATTTTTACACAAGATCACACAGCTAATTAATTGACACAAGTGGGACTCGAAATGTTCGTTCCACTACTGAAATATCCCTGAGGATTAATTAATAAGCCATTAATCAATTGGGCTGTAAACCTTGGAGAGTAAGACATTGAACTCACATGTACTGTTTCGTCAAAACACTGTTTTTGCCTCACACGAGGTGCCTCTTATACGAGGCGGTGGTATACTACTTTTACATAAATCAGTAGTTGAGATCATTTTAGTTTTTCTCAATAAATCTAATGTTGTAGCAATTGTAGGCATAGCATCTGTTCTGGGTTTTGCTTTAGAATCTATTTCAAAATATAATTATGCTATCTAGTTGGGGGAAAAAATTGCTAGAAAACACAGGAGCTCACCAAGAGCTTGATACACCTGCTTTGACAGCTCCTCTCTACTTCTTTGCTCATGGCATCGAGCATTCACCATCGACGCGGTGATGGGTGATCTGTGAAGAACTGCGGAGCAGAGACGGTAGAAGCAATAATAATGACATTTTACTTCTGAACAGTGTATTCCAAATTATACAACACTCAGCTTTTTCACAAGAAACCTGCAAGGTAAACAAAACCACATAACTCGTACGGTGGAAACTCGGACCGAAATTTTGTTCACGGCAGAACACAAGTTCTCTTGGTGTAGTATTATCACTTGCGTCAGTAGTGCATCTAATAGAATCGATTTCATCTTCTTTGATTTCACTGTGCCTTTAGGTATTGACTAAGAAAAGCATCTCAGACTACCTTTCCTAGAACAGGATACATAAGCAACGAGCAAACTTAAAAATAGCAGCAGTGTATCGATCACTTACTATTTGTCAAGCACTATACGAAGCATTTTTATTCGTTCATTCACTCATTCATTCCTCAAATATGTATTGAGTGCCTTCCACAGTCACAGCCTCAGAGTAGGCTGTGCAGATACAAAGATGAACAGTCCCGTTGAATACAAAAGCTTCTGCAGGGCTGGCCTGTATTCCACTCAGTTCCATTTTCCCCAAAATGGACGATGCAGCTTTGAGCCCTAAAGAGAGCTCCTTTGCTGCCATAGGGTATGTGAGAAGGAAGCAAGCCCGGTTTCCAGAGTCAGACATCCTGGTTAGGATTCGCTGTGAGCCACTTGGCCACTTATTGACGGTGTGACCTTGAGCAAGGAACCTTTCCGCTCTGTGCCTCAGTTTCTTCAACTACAAAATAACAACAGTAATAGTGCCTACCTCTAGATCAGTGGTGAGGCTAAGTGCATCTGAGTATGTAAAAACCTTAACATAGTGACGGGCAGACAGAACATGTAGAAGCTATGTTATACCTCATCGTCATAGTCATGCTTGTTATTAGTAGTAGCCTTCTTACATGGAGTTTTGAGTTTTCTCACCGGGGCACTCTGCCTTTTTTGCCTCTCGTTATATCGGACTCTTCCCCTGCAGTTTTCAACTCGTCTTTGCACGAGGGCAGCGGTGCCCTCTGACACCCGAGGTGACAGAACCGTGGAGAGGGAAGCAATTGGCTCAGCGCGGGAGTGAGGAAGCACAGGCCCAGACAGGGGGCAGGGATGCTGCAGTTTTTCTCAGGATGTGTCTCTTCCCTTGTTTGTGGTTTTCTTGTCTCTTCCAAACCTCCCTGAATAAGGGTCCCCAGTAGAGCAGGAGGCAGCAGGGATTGAGGGGTCTGGGTACGCTGGAAGGGTCCCTACTCTGCAGCCGCAAGGGGGTGTCATGAAATGAAGCCTCAAGGAAGTTGGTGATGTCGGCTGAGTTAATGGAAAGGGAAGCAGGGCAGCAGCCTGAATGGAAAAGCAGGTGGAGACCCCCTACCCGCCCCGCCAGAATTCAGAGACTCGGTGTCTCCCACTGCACCCAGAATAAAGCCCAGTCCCACTCAACACTGACCCCCTCGCCCTGCCTGTGCCAAGCATCCCTCTGACCTTGCCTTTGCCGTACCCTCTGCCTGGAATGCTCTTCCTCCTGGCGGCGCCCACCTGGCCTCCCTCCTCAGGTATCATAGCGCGGTTCCTTGACCACCGAATCTAAAATAGCACGGCCTGCTGGCCACTCTTCACCCCTCCCCTTGCCCTGTCATGCAGCAAAATCACAAGGTGACCTATTGTGTATGACCGTGTATTGGCTCGTTGTCCATCTCCCCCCACCAGAATGCAAGCTTCATGAGGGCAGGAGCTTTTCTCTGTGTCCCCTGCTGAGTCCGCTTCTGTGTCCCTAGAGACTGGCATGGGGTGACATGGAGAAAATGTGTGTTGACGAATGAATGATAGACTCCAATTCTCAGTACCCTAGAATATGCTGTTAGGCCACCTTCTTCAAAAAGGATGGCCTAGATCAGGCATCCTCAAACTACAGCCCATGGGCCACATGCGGGCTGCCTAGCACATTTAACCAGCCCTCCAGGTGTTTTTGTCGCTGCTGCCTGTCCTGCTTAGCACCTGACTTGTCCTGGGCCCACAGTGCGCACTCTCCAACGGTCTGAGGCTACAGTGAACTGGTTCCCTGTTTAAAAAGTTTGAGGACCCCTGGCCTAGATTGTCAGATCCAAAGCCAGTTTTAATAAGCATTCACAGGGAGAGGTATACATGGCAGGATACAGAGGTTTTAAGGCAAGATGCCCATTGAGGAAAAGAGAAGTTGAGCTCAGAACCCATTTCTTCAAAATATATTTAAACACCTCTCTCTGAGCAGGAATTTTAAATGGAGTTGCAGACTGTTTTCACCACAGTAATGCTAAACTATAATTGTGATACTTATAATATTGACCTTCAGTTCCCATTTCTAGTTTAAAACTGTGGAGATAGGTAGAAATTAGATTAATTGCTAAGCTGAGTTCAATGGCTTTTTTGCTTAATAGGCATCTTGCCCTAAAAAAACCCCTCTATATTCTGCCGTGTACACCTACCTTGGACTGCTTATTAGTGTGTAACATATAACTGGCAAACAATTCTGATATTTAACAACAAAAATTAAACAAAAAGCCCTACTATTCATTGCCTGAACAAATGAGCAGTAGATCTGAATTATTAATGAGAGGGATAGCAGATGGTATGTTTTATAGTCTCACTTTATAAAGAAGTGCTCCATTTGCAATGCTCAGCAAATAATATTCTATATTTAATATTTAAATAACTCTTAGCATATTATTAACAATTAACATTTATGTTGCCTCAGTGGACTTGAACTCTTGAGCAAATGCTTCCTCACGACACTGCTTTGATGTAGTTAGATTGTATCATTCTGTCAATGAGAAATTTTGGCTAGAAGGGTTCCCCAAATTATGTAACAAATCAATAAAAGAGAGGTGAAAGTTTGCTCACTTTTATTTCACATTCTTATTGCAGAGTTGTTAAAGGTGGAACCAAGAAGCAATTGTTGTAATGATATGATGGAAAGCAACTTGGTCTTCAGAGGCAGAAAAATCTGAGTTCATGATACCTGTTATTTATGACTTTCCTCATATACAAAAAGAAGATAACAATTTAGGTTAAAGGCTGTTAGGATGTAGGTGATCAATGAATAGGAGCCATTGTTACCGATGCCTTTGCATAGCATTAGTGAGGCATGCACATTTAAGAAACATGACAAAGCACTCAGTAAGTGGTAGGTGCATGGGCATTCAGGAATGAGAGGCATGCCTCCTGCCCTCAAGGAGTTCCAAGGCTGGTGGAGGAGAGAAGCTAACAACTAAACACTTAGAGATTAGAAAATGCCATGGTCTGAATAAGCGCAGTGCAGTATGGAAGCCTGTGAGAGGGCGATTTGGAAGGATGAGCGAAGGCCTCCCCAAGGAGGTGATTCTTGAATTCCTGCTTTGTAGGTTGAGTAGCTATTCACCAGGTAAAGGAAAGATGGGAAAGGGAGGAGCCTGCACCAAAGCGGAAAGGCCAGGGAGAGTGGTGGATTCTAGGAGGCAGCGCCCTTGCGGATGTGGGATTATATAGAAGCCAGCGTCACATAATGCAGGGGTTTGGACCTTATGCTTGAGTCCAGTGGGTCGGGCCATGGGAAGCATCTTCAGCAGCAGAGTGGCCCGTCCATCTCGTCCGACTACAGGTCCTCTCTGGTTGGGGTGTGAACTGTGAATGCACGAAGGCCAACGTGCCAAGAGAGGCACAGAGAGGAGGCGGCTGCAGCATCCCAGCCAGACAGGATGATCGCCTGCCAGACTCGGCCGCAGAGCCCCAGTATCCTTGAATTATGTTGTTTGCCTTCTAGTTATTCCTCTTTCTTTTTAAAGAGGAAAGAAGTCAAAATAGAAAAAAATCATCTTGAGGATGTCCATTAGGTTGCCATTAAACAAGGTTAAGATTTTGGGGGGAGGGACATGTTTTTTGGCACAACACCTAAAATATTTATGAAGCACATTCAGTTCAGCACGCATATTTGGATTGTCTTCTAGGGCCAGAGTATGAAATCCGTCATCTCAACCCTGGTCCCTTCCTTGGGAAGTCACTTAATCTGTGGGCAATGGAGACATAATCACAGACAGACATCCTTTAACTATTCTGCCCTCATGCCTCCTCATATTTCTGATAACTTGGAAGTAGAAATACAATGATGTCAAATGCCAGACCTAGAATATTCTGGGCACCTCCTAAGAGCAAATACACATGCCCACCACAGGAAAAAAAAAATCTCAATTTATTATTGCTATTAATATAATGTTTTCATAGGGGCTAAAATTCCCAGAATTGACCATATACCAAGCAAAGAGAAAGAAAAGTTTGATGCCGTGTCCTTCATTGTTGCCATCATGCCACCAGCCTTGCCTCAGCACAGTGGTCTATGTGTAGTAGGTGCTGAATAAAGGTTGGGTGAGGGCAGCAGGATGGAGAAAGAGGGGTGGAATGGAGGAGCCCCTCTGTCTGTATGGGCAGGCAGGCTCCAAAGTTGCACATATCACTTCCTCTTAGATTCAACTGGACAAAACATTGGCCTATGAATCTATTTGGATGCAAAAGGGGCTGCGAATATCACCTTTTTCCTGGGTGGCCCTATGCCCAGATAAAAGTCAGGATTCCATCATAACTGGAAGAGGAAGTTGGATATTGAGAAACGAGTAGCAGTCTCTAGGGCAGGTGATAAATGCACCTTTTAAATAAATGACTTGAGAACTCAAGTCTTAGGATTCACATATGCTAAAGAGCAATCCAGAGAGAGTTACTGAGTCCTCAAAATACACAGTCTCAGGAGAAGTTTGTTAAGATTTCACGAAGTGGGTAAGCTTTGATCAGGGTTTAAAACACGTGGCAGGTTCAAGGCATTCTCCAATCCAACCACTTCTTTCTAGGTCAGCTGGGGAGGTGACAGCCCAGCAGGCTGCCTCTCCAGTCCCACTCCCATGCCTTGGCACTTGCCGTTCTTCCGTGCTGACCGGGCATCCCACACGCTTCCTCTGCTTTGTATATTGCAGCCATCCACTTGGGCAGTTCTGTTTGTTTGCAGAAAGATCTTTATTAGCATAGGACAAGACCATTGCTGATCAGATCCAGGGTATTATTCAGATCCTTTGCAGCCATTAGATAGGGCTTGAATTATGTAGAATAAGCCGGCTGGTTTCTGCCCATGTGAAAGCTAAGACATCTTTTGCCTTCCTCCGCCCTTCGGAGATGCAACAGGGCCCAGAGTATGGACAGGGATTGCTGGGGGGCAGAAGGAGGGCTGAACTAGGAGGCAGAGCACTAGGCGTAGTCTTCAGACTGCTCACTTCGAGCAAATAGGTTAGTCTCTGGCAGTCCATTGGGATGAAAGATCTCTAGAAGAACAGTGGGCAGTGTGGAGAGGGAATATGGGATTTGGAGCCAGACCAGCCAGGGCTGGAACCCTGGCCCTAATAGTTTAGTTTTGCAGTCTTGGCACATTTTCTTTATCTCTGAGTCACAGTTTTCTCCTCTGTAAAGTGGGTATAATAATGCTACTCTTCAGAGTGTTGTAACTGGAATAAGAATATACCGAAAGCAGGTAGGCACTCAATAATCGGCTCTTATTTTTCTTGCCTCTTTCCTCTCAAAATTTAATGATGAAAATACCATAAATTCCACTGAATCAATTAATGAGATTTAGCTTTGTTAAAGACATAGCAGTTCTGCTGTATTGAGGATTACTTACTAGCTCCTTGCACAAAATTATATGTTATTTTTCTGAAATCCATACACTTTCTGAATAACCTTCCTACATAGAGAATTATCCATTTTTGTGAATAAATAAAATAAAAATCCATCAAGTCTTTCCAGACTGCAAAAAATAATAACTCTTAGACAAATCTTCCCGTGAGGTCACTAATATTAATGATGGCAATTGCTTCCTTTGGGTCAACGCTGTGGGAAAAATCGAAAATGGTTAAAAGCAACTGTTTATTTGCCAGTACTAGAGAGAAATAATCTGGCAGCAATCCTGTGTTAGGTCAAATAGGGGTTTCTTTGGAGGAAATATGAATTAGTCTTTATTCTATTTTACAAATATTGGGAAGGAAAGTTTCTCTGCTGAGAACACTGGACCAGGATAGTACATGCTTCTCATTCATTTCTCTTTCTAAGTCATGCTATAGAACTGAAGATCTGAGCATGGAAGTTTTATAATGACTTCCTGATGGTGTTCTGGCTCCAGATTCTTTCCTATGCATGGAAGTGAGACACACTCAAGAGAGCTGTAAGCTCTTCAGTTCTGAATGAGCACAATATAATACACCCTGAATGCTTCAACTTTCCCTTGAAGCTTCTGCTTGATCCACCTACACAGTTATCCCAGGCAATTCTTGTCTTTACCCAGGCTTAGAATCTGAAACCATTTTTACTCATCAACCCCCTTTACTTGCTTCATATTTAAGTAGAACCCAATCTCTTCAGGTCTTTTCCTACTAAGTCCATATTCAAAAACTGTTTCTAAGAACCTCATATGAGTGGAGCACTGTGTAACCCCCAAAGGATAGAATCTCCTTACCTCAAAATCTTATAGCCTAGCAGGGCCTAATAGTATAAGCACCATGACCAAGGTGCAATTTCAGTAATATGGGGCTTCCCCATTTCCCCTCGAAGGTGGACTAACGAGGACCAGCTTCATCTAAAAGGTAATATTTTAGATCAGAAGTTGTAAAATGGCCACCTGCAAGCCAGATCCATAGGTGGGTTTTATTTGTCCTGTACAGTGTTGTTTATTAAATTGAATTCCTTGCTAGCCTTTAAATAGTAGGGAGATTTTACATTAAAATCCCTATCCCAGCTTCTCTTAAAAGATCAATAAAGCTGGCATCACTGGGTCTCCTATCCCATAGTGAAAATTGGCTCAACATGAACTTGGTCTGCTCTTTTCAATAGAGCGAGCACTCTCCAGTCCCCACCACTCCCTGTTGGCCTACACTGGACCCACTGTAGCTACTCCAGGTATGTGCAGGGGGAAGTGGGAGATAGTGCTGTAGAGTGAGGATAGGTCCTGCTGCGGCTGACCTTGAGCACCAATCAAAGCATTTGCAGTTGATTCAGTGAACCATGGGGGAATCAGCAGAGTTTTAAGAGCCATAATTTAGGAAGATCATGGTACCCCAGGAGTCTAGCCTAGATAGAAGGAAGGAGAAAATTAGGGTGGGTGGATCAGTGAAGGAGGCTGCTACAATTTATTAAACAACCATGTTTCCATTTTTATCTCTCCTTCTTACAATTACAGGAAAATTCTGTAAGACAACCTAAAGTGAATGCTTGACTAAACGTCAGAAAACTGGGCCCAAGTCACAGGTCTGCTGTTTTGTTTTGTTTTGGTTTTTTCCCCCACTTTGAGTTGCTGTTTTAAGATCTTCCCTTGTTAGCAAAATGCATGGGCAGGACTCAAGCTTTCTAGGCCATGCTCAACTATGAAACGGCAATGAGCCTAACATTGAATTCCCAGGATTATGGCGAGAATTGAGTGAATTAACTGGAGAGTCTTTGTGGACAGTGTTATCATTACCTCCTGGCTTCATCTCTACAGACTTCTCCTGAACAGCAGGCTCACCCCCATCTCTTTTCTGTTGATCAGATTTGACTTGACCCAAGTTATTTCTAAGCTTAGAGTCCCCCAGGGCTTCCTGTTTAATTTGGCCTCCTTTGTTGAGGTTTCAAGTCAGGATTTCAGAGTTGGGAAGGACTTTAGAGACAACTAGGCGTCCCCTACTTGATGTAACCATCTACTCTCCAGTGTTCCAGCCTCCACTTGCACTCCCCCAGCGATGGAGTTCTCCCTCCTTACTGAGACCATCTCCATGATTGTTCATTTTTCTTCCTGAAACCCTATCACTTAAACCCACTCCTCCTAGTAGCACTGTGCTAACACAAACAGAGCAATTCTGTTCTTTCTTTGCTAGAAAAATACATTTGGTCTTGGAAGACAGCTATTTAGTCCTCACCCTACTCCCAGATCTTCTTCTCCAGACTAAATAAGAGGTTTGTCCAGCTTATTCCTTCTATGACATGGTTGCAAGTTCCCGCCTCCTATCCGGTTCATCTGCCCAAGTCACACTCTATTTCATGCGATCGTCCAACCATTCTTCCCTCTCTCTCCTCATCCAGCGGTCCTGCGCAGTCTTCCTCCGCCCTAGGCTATGCTCAAACAGCATCCTCGGCCCTGCCCAACCATAATCACCTCTCCTCTCCCTTTACTCAAACTTCTCACATTTTGTACTACAGAGTAGGCCACTTTGCCTAAGATAAGAGTCCAAGCTTTTTAGGGCTCCTGGTGAAAGATCTTACTAACTTACATGTCAGAAGTCCATATTCGCCTGTCCTAACCGTGTTTAACACACATTGAGCATTCACTCCTGGCCAACTCCTGCACAGTGTTCTTTCTATATCCTTCCATTGAATCGTCACACTCCCATATAGAGTAAGGGCTGTTGTCATTGTCCCTATTTCACAGTTGGGAAAGATGAGGCTTTGTGACATGAAGGAACTGCCCCCGTCAGACAGCCAGCAGGTGGCAGAGCTGGGATCCCAGGCCAGGCAGCCAGGCTCAGAGCCTGCACTCCTAATCGCAGCACCTGGCCTTCCCATAGCATCCTTATCTGACGCCTGTTCCTGAGGGTCCTTTCATTTGTTTATTTGTTGGATAATTACTCTAGGGCTTTCACAGAATCCGGTAGAAAGTGTAATTACTATTATAATTACTGTCATACATGAAGGCTCACGTCCTTCCTCCGGCTTGCTTTCACAAAGCCTCTAAAACCACAGGTGGGCCACTGCCATCCTCAGGAAGATTTTCGACAGAGAGGTGGCCATTTGAACCCTAAGCATCGCAGCATGTTCATTCTCTTGGCAATCCTATTCTCTTTCCTTGCTCTCTTTTTGTCCATAGCACTTACTGTCTAATATGTAATTCATTTATCTATTTTGTTTACCTGTCTCCTCTCACTAGAATGCAACCTCCATGAAGGCACAAAATTTCGTCTGTTTTGTTTATTGCTAAATCCCCAAGTCACAGAATAGGAACACGACAAATAGGTGCTGAATGAATGAATGAAAACAATACGGCAATGCCATCACCTTTTGGACATAGGCATTCAAGTTTTGAGGTTCATTTTGCTTGCCCAACACAATGACCCGCCGCCTCCCTCACCTTCCCCTCTCACGCATTCTCCAGCTAACATCCACTCAGCCTGGAAGCCTCAGCTCCCCAGGGCTTTGATCCCTGCAAGAGCTTTACTGTTCCTTATGGCATGTATGCTTCTTCTCTGTGTTTCCTTAATACCTTGTGTTGGTCTCTAACATTGTACTGACAACATTGTATTATATTATATTAGGTCGTTAAATGTGAAATGTCTGATTTCAAGTCAAAAGTGTAGTTTAGTATATTTAAAACAAGAAGCAGTACAATTAATCAAAGTATGCACCTAAACTATTGACACAGTTTTCCCATCTTAACCGTAGCTTGTTTATACTGGCAGCAAAGAAGCCTGGAGAGCAAGTGGCAATGAAATGGCTCAAGGTGTTTTCCACAGCTTGTGGAGAATTGAATATTTTTCCTTGTGACAAGTGGTCCAAAGCCTGGAAGAAGTGGTAGTCAGTTGGTGCAAAGTCTAGTGAATACAGTGGATAACAGAGAGTTTCCAAGTCCAGCCTCTGTAGTTTGAGCAGCGTTGTTTGCGTGACATGTGGTGGAGTGTTGTCTTGCAAGAGCGTCTCTGTTGACCAATCTTAGCTACTTAATTACAAGCATCCTCATCATTTCATCCAACTGGTTGCAATAGACATCTGCTATAATCGATTGACCAAGTTTCATTAAGCTGTAGTGGATAATACCAGCACTGGACCACCAGACACCACTAGCTTTTTTTGATGAATATTCAGTTTTGGACTGCATTTTGGCACTTCTTCTTTACCCAACCATTGTACTGAATGCTTGCAATTGTCAGATAGAATCCATTTTTCAACACACATAACAATACAGTGTAGAAATGGTTCATCTTTATGTTGTGACAGCAAAGAAAGGCCAGCTTGGAGACTATTTCTCTTTTGATGCTCGTTTAATTCATGCAGAACCCATCTATCCAGCTTCTTTACTTTGCCAATTTGTTTCAAATGGTCCAATATTGTTGGAATAGTAATGTCAAACCTTGCCGCTAATTCACGTGTAGATTGAAATGGATTCACTTCCACTACAACTTTCAGTTCATCATTATCCACCTTGGTCTCAGGTTGCCCATGTGGCTCATTTTCAAGATTAAAATCTCCAGAACAGAATTTCTCAAACCATCATTAGCCACATCTTTCCCAAATGCTTCGTTGATATATCGAGCTGTCTGTGCTGCATTGATTCCACAATGGAATTCATATTCAAATATCACACAAATTTTTGACTTATCCGTGGTTTTAAAAAAATTTCCCCCCCAAAAATTTGAAAGATACTCACAAGCCAAACCATGCATTTGAAAGACTGAGGATGTACCTTCACGATAAAAGTGAAATAGGAAGTGTCAGAGATATCAACTGTCAAACTTAGTACTTAAGGGAATCGGACATTTCATACTTAATAACCTAATCGGTAGCTGATGATTATAAATGTCTCCTCCACTAACCCTAAGCTCTCTGCAGGCAGGAAGCCTGCCTTCTTTGTGTTTGTTTCCCCAGAACTGAGCACAGTGCCTGATATATAGTGCTCAATAAATAGTTCATCCATGAATGAACAATACTGTTTCTATGAAAGGAGATATGGAACCACAAAGGGTAGACTCAAGCTAGCTCCGAGTGGGTTTTAGAAATAGAAATTGCCATTTGGGAATGGGAGTTCTTTATTCATTCAGTATTTACCGAGTGCCCATTATATGCCAGGTCCTGTTCTAGATAAAGGGAGACATCAGCAAACCCAAACAGTCAAAAATACTTGCCACAGAACATTCTAGTGGGAGGAGAGAGATGGTAAGCAAAATAATAAACAAATATTTAGTATACTTGGAGTGGTATGTGCTAGGAAAAGCAGAAGCAGGATGAGGGGGCTTATGAGTAGAGGCAGAAGTTGTACTTTTCGACGGGGTGTCCAGGGCCGCCTGAGAAGGCAGCATTTTAGCAAAGACTTAAGGAGCCTTCCAGAAGTGTCGGCTGAGTTCCTGTAGCGAGTGAGGCGCTGTGCTGAGGCCTGAGCATCCCGAAATAGAGCTCACACTCTGGCGAGAAGACTGTCATGTCAACCAGAGTGTGATATATGCGAGAGCAGCCGAAATAAAACGGGATGCCAGTAAGCCCCTGTGCTAGAGAGAGCTGACTTTCAAAATGCTACGTAAATGTCGCCGTCGCCGTGCTCCTCCTCCTCGCCTCTCTGCAACCCTCCCCACGCCCTTTTCCACGCTGCCTCACGGCCTTTAGAAGTGCCTGAAGTGCTAGGAGGATGCTGACCCTGGAGTGTGTGCAGTTATTCAGAGGAATTCTCTGGGGTCTGAGGAACTTGGCGCTGGGACATGATAGCATTGGTCTAGAAGTATCAGTGGGCCTCGTCTGCTCAGCAGTGCACGCTTGTCCTGGTGGAGCTGGGGTCCCTGGAGGAGAAATGCACCCAGCAGGCCAGCAAGAGAGCGGTCTCAGTGCAGACGCAAACCAATGGTGGGGCCTCTTTGATGCAGACGCAAACCAATGGTGAGGCCACACAGCCCCTCTGATGCCACCCTGCTGTTGACACGCAGCATACTTCTCACCATGTCCCCTTTCATCAGTGGCATTTTGCACACAACAGCTCTGCTCTTCTGTAGCACGCTGGCTGGGTGCACTGTCCCTTTCATTACTGCCTTTGGCAGTGCCCATAAAGGCCCCCTCTGGACCACCTCGGCAACACGTACTGAGCACCTCGGCTCACCAGGAGTCGGGACAGGCACACAAAGTGGTGATCACGACCCAAAAGGCCCCCAGGTGAGAAGAAGACTATGCCCTGATTATGCAAGCCAGTGATGTGTCCACATTTCCAGGACAGGTGGCTTCTTAGTATATTTCTCATGTATTGAATCGGTCTAACTAAGTCGAATGCCTTGATGAGCTCATGAACCAGCATAAATTTTGATCCTGGTCTTGGTTCCCCTCCAAGAGCTGGCTAAGGAGAAATGTTTCCAGTTCTGTAGCTAACCGAAAATCACAGTAATTCTTGAATAAATTCCCCATGTAGCTAACTTGTATAGCTGATTGGTTGAATTTAATTCACAATGATACCTTCCGTAGACCAGGTATGAGTCTTCTCTGAACTTGTAAAAGTGTAAAATTGACCCACATTTGAAACCTGATGAACTAAAAATCAATCAAACAGAAGTCTTATCCAGTGCCATCTCAGCCTGGGTTCCCCAGAAAGCGGAGTGTGAGACGAAAGCTCAAGTGCAAGTTCTTTAATAGTGACAGGGAACCAAGAAGCAAGAGTGGGGGCCAAGCAGAGTGAAGCATGGGAGGAGGGGGCCTAGTCAAGGATGGGTGATGGAGCAGGCCCTTGGGAGGGCGATGGTTGCTGGATTCCATGGAAAGCCTGAGGAACTGCCTAAAGTGTAGTGTAGAACCTTCACTCCAGGCAAAGAAATCCACTGGCTCCCAGCCACCATGAGTCAAAGTTTCTCCCCACAGATTGTGAACTCCATGGGCTGTGCAGGTATGACTACCAAGCAGGTTCTTGGGGTGCTGACTCTGTGTCAGCAGAGAAGCCTGGGATGGAAAGAGGCAGGCACTGAGCTGAAGCTAGCTCTTCAGGTTGCAAACTTCATGCAGCATCAAGACCTGCACAGAGGGCCGGGTGCGGTGGCTCAAGCCTGTAATCCTAGCTCTCTGGGAGGCTGAGGTGGGCGGATCGTTTGAGCTCAGGAGTTCGAGACTAGCCTGAGCAAGAGCGAGACCCCATCTCTACTATAAATAGAAAGAAATTAATTGGCCAACTAATATATATAGAAAAAAATAATTCGCCAGGCATGGTGGCACATGCCTGTAGTCCCAGCTACTTGGGAGGCTGAGGCAGCAGGATTGCTTGAGCCCAGGAGTTTGAGGTTGCTGTGAGCTAGGCTGATGCCACGGCACTCACTCTAGCCTGGGCAATAAAGTGAGACTCTGTCTCAAAAAACAAAAACAAAAAAAAAAAAAAAAAGACCTGCACAGAATTGGTGCAGTGGCTGGACTACGAGACAGGTAGGGCCAAGAGACTATGGAGTGGCACACTAGAAGTATCCAGTAATCACTATATACTTCTGACCATTTAACTACTTATATGTAGTCCCCAATGTTCCAAGAAAGGCATAAGCAAGTTTGCACAACTATCATTTGTGCAGTGCCCTGCTGGGGCCCCCATTCTACACTTGGTCCATAAATCATAGCAATTGCTCAGTGAGGTATTGAACACTGTCTTTATCCAAAGCATGGGACTGATAAACATCAGACTTGTTTGATGGTTGCTTCTGTTATTTTCTCTCAAGAAATTCCCCCTACCAACACCAGTAATAGATCCTTGATTAGTGCCTCCTCTCCTCACCATACCCGCTTAAAACCACCAGGGCAACCCATATGTTTCCACCTGCCTCAGCCCCACTGTGCTGCTTTCCTTCTGACCTCTCAACATCATTACTCTCCTGTACTTGAAGAAAGTATTCTTGTTCTTAATTGTCAGCCTTTTCCAAACCTGTCAAATAAACACACAACTTCTAAATGACTTCTGAGCTCCCTCAGTTTAAAGAGATAATATTTGAAGCAGGCAAAGATTTCTCAAACAAGACATAAAAAGCACTAACCATAATAGAAAGATAGATACATTGGACTTTATTAAAAATTAAGAACTCCTAATTATCAAAAGGTGCCACTCAGAGAATAAAAAGGAAAGCCACAGACTGGGAGAAGATATTCACAATACATTTATCTGACAAAGGAATTGTTTCCAGAATATATAAAGAAATCATAAAAATCAGTAAGAGAAAGACAAACAACTTAATTAAAAATGAGCAAAATGCTTGAACAGACATTTCAGAAAAAGATATCCAAATGGCAAGAACCATTAGTCATCAGGGAATGCAAATTAAAACCATAATGAGACACCCTTATACAGCCAACAGAGTGGCTAAAAGCAAAAAGACAGTCAGTGCCAAGGGTTGGCAAGAATATGTAACAACTAGAACTCTCAAACATTGCCAGCGGGAGGGCAAATTATTACAAACACTTTGGAAAACTGTTTTGCAGTATCTTCTAGAGCCAAATATATGTCTACCCTATGATCCAGTAATTCTAATTCTCAAGATAAATGGGTACATATGTCCACCAGAAGATATGCACAAAAATATTTATAGCAGACTTATTCATAATGGCCCCAAAGTGGAAAATACCCAAATGTCCATACCAGAAGAACGGGTACCTATAAGTTTAGGTATATTCACGCAGTGGAATGCTACACAGCAATTATAAAAGAACAAGCTACTGTATGCAATGTGGTTGACTCACAAGTATAATGGAGAGCAAAAGAAGACATTTCAAAAATACGTAATTATTATTTCATTTATACGAAGTTTAGGAATGGACAAAACTAATCTGTGGCAATAGAAGTCAGGACAGTGGCTACCCTGGGGCTTGGGGGAGGTGGTATTGACTAGAAAGGACAAAAGGGAGCCTTCTAAGGTGCTGGAAATATTTTGTATTGGGAGCTAGGTGGTGGTTACACTGATGGTGGTTATATTAATACCATAAAAATTCATCGAGCTATATAATTAAGCTTGTGCATTTTATGTATGTACCATATATTATACCTTAATAAAAATAAATTTAGAAGGGGCAAGATTAAAAACAAAGTCAATGACACATTTCACTAGGAAAGTCTCCAAGACCTCATCATCAAGTGGGAGGTAGCACCGTAATGAGATTGGAAATGATTGAATTTAGACATAGACTTAAGAAATCCGGCCTTAAAATGTTAACTCTTTACTAATTAGCCCTGTACTCCTGGAAAGCAACTTTTTTTTAGACCCAATCTGTAAAATGGCTAATTACTGAGGATGTCTGGTGTCTTCCCAAATCACAAGATCCCAGCAACTGCCTTCCTGCTCTGGGCCAATGTGGAGATCCATGCCTTGCCTTGGTTCTGCCCTGCTGAATGACACTGAAGAACACAAGACCCCGGGCTAAAGAGGAGGTAGAGCCTAGAACGTTCTATTTAGCCTATACATTCTATTTAGAGCCCTGCGATGGCAGATTTTGTGGTGGCCAGCAGTGCAGCGAACCCAGAAAGTAGGTTGCCGTGGTCTCTGTGCCACCAGCACCACGGGAATCATGAATATCTTTCAGGCCCTCACTGAATCATCTCCCGTCGTGGCAAGGAAAACCTGCTCCCGACGGTGCGGTGCAGTGGTTAGCTGATGCGCTTGCAGGTCAGCAATGACTTGGGTTTGAAACCCAGCTCTAACACCTGCTGTCCCTGTGACCTTAGACGGCTCACGGAAGCTCCTTGAGCCTCAGTTTTCTCACCTGTGCAACAGAGTAGTCACCACCATTTCAGAGGTGGTTGTGAGGACCAAATGACATAAAATGTGTAAAAGCCCTTAGCACCATGCCTCCCTCACAGCCAGTACTCAATAAAGCATAGCGTTTTCCTTAGTGTGGCCAGGTTCTCCTGTGCCCACCGTCGATGCCCTGTTTCAGGTGATACCATGTTCAGTGACAAAAATCGCTTCTTAGTTTCCTAAAGTAGTAAAGCAGGAAATCATCTTAAAAATGATGTCATTAAACACCAAGAATTTGTTTAGGTCCTTTTGAGTGGCAAAAAGTAGAGACCAAAAAAGCTAGCTTATGCAAAAAGGGTGATTGACTGAAAGGATGCAGGAGTAGCTAATGCAGTCACAGCAAAATCCAGACTACAGAACTGCAGAATAGCATGGAAATCAAGGCCACCCTGGTGACCTGGGCATCACTGTTAGTGTGATGTAGCTCTAATGTCTCCCGGTACTGGGACCCAACACATCACTTGAAGTGTAATACAGCATTCATATTTAACCTGTCCCAAACAGAACTTTGGTGTTTTTTCCTAATAATCAGCTTTTCCCACCATCCTCTCCAGTTCAGGAAATTGCACTATCAGCCACCCAGGCTCTGAGGCCACAAACCCAGCAGTCGTCCTTGACTGTCCTCTTTCCCGCTCTATCCACATCAGCAAGGCCTATTGGTTTCACCTCCAAACTCTTCTCGCCAGTTCCCCTCCAACTTGGTCCCTTTACCATCCTAACAGACACTGCGGTGGTTTCCTAAAACGTCCTCACCTAAAAGGTCTCCTCACTTCCACACTTGTTCTCCTACATTCCAGTCCCAGGAGCCAAAGCGATCTTTTGAAAACACAAATTGGTTCATGTTACTCTATACACAAATTTTCCATTGCTTCCCTTACAATAAATTGCACTGTTGCACTTGCAATAAATTCCAAATACTGACCATAGCCTACAAGGCCCTATGTGATTCGATCCGTTTATCCAAAATCTCCACAAATTCTCCCCTTAGTTGTCTATGCTTCAGGGCACCCTGGTCTCCTTTCTGCTCCTGCCTGGCACGGTCTTCCCTAGCTGTGCTATGTGGTCCTCCTTCCTACCACCTCCCCAGAGAGGCCGTTCTCACCACCCAACTGAAGTACTGTGTTTCCCCCAAAACAAGACAGGGTCTTATATTTATTTTTCCTCAAGATGACACCCTAGGCCTTATTTTCAGGGGATGTGTTATTTTTTTAAGTATGGTACAACAATCTACATTTATTCAAATATAGTTAATTCGTCTTCCTCTGGAACACCATCATAACTCTCCAAACCCCAAATTCCATCCTGAATTTCTTGCAACTCTATTTCCTTTAGAACCATTGGCCCCAATCTCTCATGTCGAGCAATAGAGCTCTCACGGGGCAGATGAGAAGGGCTGCTGTTCTTTACCGCTCTGCAACGAAATGCATGGGTTGTGCAGATACGCTGCATAGCCACGCCCATCACTAGGTCTTATTTTCGGGGTAGGACTTCTATTGCACAAATGCTTAGAAATTGTGCTAGGGCTTATTTTATGGGTAGGTCTTATTTTCAGGGAAACATGGTAGCTGCTCCTCACTCAATCGCTCCTCATCACTTCACCATTCTTACATTTTCACCATTGCTTGGGATCTAATATATTCTTATTTGTTTGCCTATTGTCTATATCCACCAATAGAATGTGAGCTCCAGGAGGATACCAGCTTTACCAGTCTGTTCGACGGAGGCTAGAACAATGCCTTGGGTAGGCACTCAATAGTTACTTAAATGAATAAATGTGTTAAGTTGGCTATGAAATGTTAAATACCAGGGAGGCTCTGGTTGTCCCAGCTTGGGGGGTAGAATGTTTACTCCTGGATCATTCACCTCTGGCCAAAGTCTCAGGGTCCCTGAGCCCAGGCATGGCTATCTGGAGGGCCATCCTGGTACACCTCTGCAGTCCTAACAGCCATTCTGAGACAGCTTAGTCTCCATTTTACAGATGCAGACACTGAGGCCCCTATTGAATAAGAGGCATTCTCAGTCATTGAATCTGTCATTTCTTATGTTAGTGGAGCATGTTTCATCTGTTCTTGTTGAAACATCTTCTGAATCTCTGTCTTTAAACACCCAATGGTGTTAACTACATGTTGATAAATATTTTCCTTCATCTACACCTACTCTATGTTAACACTGGTGCTGGAATTCTCATTTCCTCCCACAAGAAAGAAATATGGTCCAGATTTTTATTGTTTGACAAGATGTTTCAGCTTTCCCACTCCAATTCTTCTGTTATTGGTTTTGGGTTTTTTTTTTTTGGTGGGGGCACTTATGATTTTTTTGACTGACAATAGAGTCTTGCTATTCTTAGTTTAGATAGCCTATCTTGTTTTGTTTTGTTTTTTAATTAAGGCCTAGCCCTTGCTGGTGAATTCTGGAAACAGGATCCCATCTTAGTTTATTCTTTTAGCTAAATGAAATCTTCAGAATGTGGTTATTTAATAGTGAAATATGTGCCTAATCAGTGGCAAGAATTCAAACCTATTTTTAGCTAGTTAGGATTCATATACAGCTTTCAGTTGAATATTCCCACTTACTTATTATTCTATTTTTTCTGAACTCCGTTTAAGGACATAACTGCCACAACATATGCTTTTAAAAAATAAAATTAAAAGGTGTTAATAAATTTGTTTAAGTAGCTATATAGCATATGAGGCAAAATATAAAAAAAGATTAATTTTGTTTTATTCCTAGTCTATGTCTCAGGAATCTGTGAGTTCTTTAATAGGGAGATGATAAAGAAATTTAGATTTAAATATGGTTATCATATATTTTAAATTTTTATGTATTATTTATATGATAAAACTTTAATATAGTCATTCCAGCTTTTGATTAGTGTTTGCATGTTATATCTTTTCCTATTCTTTGACTTTACATCTAAAATGGCTTTGTATTTAAGATGAATTTCTTGTAAAGGGAATATAGTTGAGTGTTGCTTTTTAGCCAATTTGACAATCTTTGTCTTTTAATTCATTTGTTTAGATCATTTACATTTAATGTAATTATTAGTATGGTTGGATTAAAATCTACATTTTCATTATTTTTTGGTTTTTTAATTCCATTTTTGCCTACTTTTGTATTAATTGAGCATTTCATTTATTTTAACTATTGGTTTCTTCTAATATCTCTTATAAAATTTTTTAGCAGTTGCCCCAAAGTTTACAGTATACATGCAATATATACCTTTAATTAATTAGTTTATCTTCATGTATATGATAAAAATTTAATATAATTAGATTCTAGATCATTGGTACAATCACCTTATAACCAATTGAGTATTGGAGCTATCTGTCAGTTCTTATGTTTATATTTTTCTTAATAATTATATTTATAATTATAGTAATATATAACAGTTACTGAACATTTATTGTGCTCATTATTATAAAAACTTTTACATTTATTGACTCGCTTAATCCTCTCAGCAACCCAATGAAGATAGGTCCTATTCATTTATTGCCATTTTACATATGAGAAAAATGGGGCAGAGTGAAGTCAAATAACTTGACCCAGGCTTCAAGGCAATAAGTGGCAATACTACTGTTATTTTAGGAGAAAAGAACAGGATAGGATGTAATCCATAAATGGGATGGGGGTAGGGGATGGGAATATAGGCTTCTTAGTAACTCAGGTTTTCATGCAAGAAAAAGAGGGAAAGATATATTTTCAGGACAGGATGGTAGTAGTAAGCCACACTCAAAACAATCCTGTATAGAGAAGCTAGTACCCAAGTACCACTGTGGGCTGCTGCTATTCGAACTGTACTGGTTTTGTAGTTTATGTCTAATTTGAGCATTTGTTTTATAATTTTATAAGAGCTTTAAGAATAAAGTGGTTATACCTAGGTCTACATTCATGCATATTTATATAACATTAAAATAAAAATAATTTATTAAAATTATTTTAATTTTAATTTAAAAAATAGTCGACATAGGGATTGTTGTATGTGATCTATGGGACTCTTCAGTTCAAAGGCACACTGGCCTCCTGAATTTGATGAGATTGTCATAGACTGGTTCCTTGATGTTGCTCCCATGTAGATGAGTGGTTCAAATGCTTCTCAACTTTGAATTGTAAGCTTAATGCAGAGATCCTTGAGAAGACTGATGAATTGATGGTATCTGTCTATGTTTTTTTCAGGTAACTTTGCTCTAGTGTTTTGAGACATTCTGCAGAGTCCAGCAAGGAGGACTCTGGTTCCAATCCTGAACCAATAGCAAGCCCCCTACTATCTCTCTGAGGCTCACTTTTCTCATCTATTAAATTGGGCTGGGGCCTACCCTGCCGGGTTATTATGATATTGAGTGAGATAATGCAAATTATATGTTTGATACAGAGTAGATAACCAAACAGTAACATTAATATTGTTGTTATTGTTGTTGCTGCTGCCACAGCCATGAATCAGTCATCTCTGCTGAGAGCAACTTTGTACCAAGTTCTGTATCGTGAGCTACAAGTCCTAAACTGGGTGTAGTCCCAGCTACTTGGGAGGCTAAGGTAGGAGAATTGCTTTAGCCCAGGAGTTCAAGGCCAGCCTGGACAATATAGCGAGACCCCATCTCAAAAAAAAAAAAAGAACTGCAAGTTCTAAAAATGTTTATATCGGAGGGACCACAAGTACTGGTGCTCTCTAGAGCTGTATACATCGATAATATGACCCTGAGAAACCACTCTTCAGATCATGTTCAGATGATATTTCAGCATCTACTCTTTAAAGTTGGGTAATGTTTTAAACCTACAGTCTCTAACCGTGATTAGTTTTATGGTATTTACCAAAGTGAGGGAGCATCTTTTGGCCCGTGATAGTATTAAGGTTTATCAAAATCAGAAAAATTATTGGTTTAGCATAAGTGCTAGTAATACCGCATTGTAAAAATTAGGCCATTAGCAGAGAATACAGTTTAAATTCGACAAGCCCAAGCCAGACCTCTGAGAGTGCAGCACCTGGTTTGCTCAATGCTTCCATCACCACTACCCCCAGCCCTACAGCATTGTTTTTAATTTGAACATAGACATGATGCTACACTGAGCGATATCTATGACCTCATATCAAATTAGTCATATTCACAATGGGAGCAAATGTCGGCTGTGTTGGGAAGGCCTATAAAATATCCCATAGCATCGAAAGGCATGTGCTTTTTATAAATTATTTAATTATTTTTGGTATTTTTATTTCCTTCTAAGCTGCTGAGAAGATAATTGCATTTTAGAAACCATGATATTAATATTAGGCCCTCTGTCACTGAGCAATAGAATAGACTTTGTAATGCAATTTACATAAATTAATGACTCCCCTCTGGTGTATGTTGGATCTCCAGGACTTAACTAAAGCTTTCAAGCCAGTTTGATGTTTGGCAGAATATTAAGCAGGTGAAATTTGTTTCAAGGTGTTCCAGTTCGCTTTTGACTTACTTTCATTCCTCATTTGGTGGTGGTGGTGGGGGGGGTGAGTTCTCACCTCAGACTATTCGTTCTTTTTCTTCCCATTCTTTCTATAAAATTTGGAGGGGCTTAATGAAAGAATTAGATCCAAGTCATATTCACAGCAAACTAGAATTTATTCTTTTATGTTAACTGCTTTTAGCTGGAAGATTCTGAAAATCTGTTAACGTATTTCTCTGTCTTAATAAATAAATGAAAAGAATGGGGTTTTCTTATTAACTCAAGCAATTAAAGATTGTTACTCCTTATTTCCATCAGAATGATTAGGTCCATTGAGGGGTGAAGGACGTGTGGCCTTCTGATTTCAAGATTGTTCTTTTTTAAGCACCAAAAGAAGTAAAAAAAAAAAAAAAAGCTTCATCTTTCTCTGCTGCACCCCTTTTAATAAAAGGATTTGTTCTGTAGAATTTGGATTCTGTCAAAAGGCTGCACTTACGGAGCTAGAAGGCCACATGTGGCCTGTGTTCTGTCCCTCTGCCTATAGGAAAGCTTAGGACTTCTTAACATTTCTCTTCCACATTCCTTTTTTGGGGAAGAGGAGGTTGGTTCTACGTGCCTGGCATGTGCAGCAGTTGTCATTTCAGTAAGATCTCAGACTTCAGGTTTGTGGGCACTTCTGCACCTTCTGGGAGGTGCAGGAGAGGCACTGGCGACATAGGACCCCCTCACCAGCCCAGGGCCAGGAAGCTGTCCTGTGATCGTTCCCTTTCTGAAAGTAGCCTCGCTTCCTCACTCCCTCTGAAGTGACAAGAGCCTGCATCGTCTCATCTCACTGGCCTGGCAGAGCGCATGCTGAGCTAATCAGTGTCTGCAGAACCTTTTGCACTAAAATCCTTTCTTGCAAAAATTGAATGCCCCACTGGGGTGCCTGCTGCAGTGAAGGGCTGCCAGCTCTGCAGAGCCCTGCAAGTTCGGGATCAGGCCCTTGAAACATAATAAAGAGACACTACAAGTAGGATGGAGCCTTGATCAGAAAGTTCTCCTGAAGGGATTTCGTTTGCACTGCAAGGAAAGAAATTGAAGAAGGAATTTTAGATCATTTTTTGTGGACGTACCTGGGTATAATGGGGAGAGACAAGGTCTGACCTTTTCAAGGCCTGGCTCTTAAACCACTGTGTGACTTGCTGCCTGTGTGGCTACTCCATCTAAAGCAGAGACTGACAGCAGGAGAAATTTACAAGAGAGCTTTTTTTTTTTAACTTATTGCATAAGAAGGTGGCTCAATGTGGGAATGAATCTTGTCATAGGTGATTGATAACTCTTTTATGCCATTTATCTTTTCCTGGAGATTTCTGGAACATCATAGACACTTGTTTAGGAAATATTTATATACAAATAATAAGCTAAATGATGGGTCAGATGGCCTCTGGCTATTCTATGAGTTTATTCCACACTGCTATTCCTCCCTTCATTATGATGTAATTTTCAGTTATTTATAGTGAAGATAAATTATTTTAAATTTTAAAAATGTGTAATGAAATATGAAATTAAGTGAGATACAAAGAATTATGGAGTAAGTAAATGCAACCTTAAGGAAAGAAAGAGAAACATAAGTGTTTGTTTATTAGGTATCTTCAAAGTCAGATGGGACATACTAAGGATTAATTAAACCCTCTACCTAATGTAATTATTTTTAAGTCAGAAGGGAATGTGTGATGCCAAAATATGTCACCAGGGAAAGCGACAAAATGTGTCCTAGGGGGCATTGCATTGGTGAAGTCTTTACAGTCCAGTGAATGACCCTCTACTTTTTTGACTTAGCAACCTGGTATTGTCCATATTCCAAAAGTGGGTCAATCTCTACTGATTACATGCATGCTAAGCACGTGCATAAGAGACGGATGTGGAAACCAGAAGGCCATTTTACTAACATGCAGTGAGAAATATAACCACCAAAGCAACTAGATATTCACATGATCTGACCAGCTTTCCCTGTAGGGAAATCAACATGGCAGACCAAAGATCACACACACACACACACACACACACACACGCATGCATGCACGCACGCACGCATGCACGCACGGAGATACTGGACAGCAAACCCAGGCAGTCTGGCTCTCCAACAATCTTTACCATTGCACAAAAGGTACACTTATAGTCAATGAGTATTGCTGTTTTAAAAAGTTTGGCCCATTTATTTTCCTTACCCTCCTTCCCTATTTCCTTCCCCCCTGTTTCATCGAAAAGAGTATTTATTCTTTGGTCTTAAGAGAACACTTGTGTCTGAATCTTCTTTTCTGCTGCCTGCCCGGATCCATCAGCTCTCCTTCTTACCCCTGAATCTTCAAGCCTCCTCTCCCTTGGCTCCTTCCTCTCAATTGGTAAACTTGGAGTTTCTCTCATCCTAGCAACTGATGCTCTTTTGATGCCATGGTTCCTCTAGCAACTTCCCATCCTTTTTCCTTCTCTTAACTATTTAAGGGTCTCTAAATAGCAGACCGTGTGCTATTCCTCTGTGTGCGCTTGTCTCTGCTCTATTAGCTGCAGTCCTGCCTTCACCCTCTGCCTACAAAACTGCCTTAGCTTCCTGCCAGCTCTGACGACACTCCACTTCTCAGTCTCGATCTGCCCCCTCCTCGGCCTTGGACACAGGCGAGCCCTCTCTACTTCATTCTTCTTTCCTGGTGTTCTTCTCTTCTCCAGCTCCTCCTCATCTCCATCCTAATCTTCCCTCCCCTCATCCCTCCCTCCCTCTGATGCCAGCCTTCCTGGTTGTGTCTTTAGCCATCAGCTCCTCTCTTAGTCTCTCCTACCCAATTCTGACTTCCGGTTCCATATGTTCCAGGAAGCCAATGGCTTCCCTATCTGTCCCAGGCCAAGCTGTATCTCCTAAAGCCCCTATCTGTAAAGGGATCTAGTGACTGGACATCTCCACTTGGACGCTCTAAAGGCACAGCAAACACAACTTGTCTGGAGTGGGCTATCTCCTGTGTTCATTACTGCACATCAGCTCTTCTCCCCAGATTCACCAAGAGTCTGTGGGTCACTCGACTCCTCCTTCCTCCCCTGCCCCTTTTCTATGGATTTTTCCTTCCTTGAAGCCTTCTTTTCTTTTCCATCCTTCTGCTACTAATTTGGCCCAGATCCACTCGTTTTCTCTTTTGATCACTGTAGCAGTCCCTAGATGCAGGCTTTCTGTCTTCATTCTCTCCCCTCCAGTTCAGCCTGCACATCACAGATAAATTACTATTGCCCTTTTAAGAAATAGCTTTAAAACATGAAAGTGATACATGCTCATGGTATTTTCTTAAGCCTTGGAAAATGCCAAAGGAAATAAAAGTTTCCATTACCTTAAAACTCCGATATAATTATTGCAAACCTAGTGATGCGTGTGCTTCCAGTTTTCAAAGAAATACATCTATATTTTTTCTAATCACCATTGGGATTATGCGCCATATATCACTTTGTCGCTTGATGTCTTCACGCAATGCGTATGGCATTAACCATATCACTTGAAATTATTTTAAAATATGATTTTAATGACTGTCTCATAGTTTAGAAAATGAAATGAATGAATCATAATTTGACCACTCCTCTATTGTTGAGCATTTGGGTTGTGTCCATTTTTGTTTAAGTCATTTTAATTAACAGTAAGTGAACAACTTTGTGCTTAAATCTTTAACTCGTCATTCTCATTACTTCCTTGGGATCAGTTGCTAGAAGTGGAACTACTGGGTTAAAAAATTTGAGTTCTTTGATATATTTTTTGCCCAGTTGCTTTCCAGAAAAGAGATAACAAATCATTGCCTTTGTAATGCATGAGACATGATATCTCACTCACATTTGTAATTGAATGTTCACATTTAAATAATATATTTTCTGATTCAATAATTGGAGAATAAAACTTTATTTTCTAAATGAAGTTAAGCATGCTTTCACATTTATTAGCTAGTCTGTTATTATTCTGCGAATTGGCTGTTCTTGTTTTCAATTTGTCTTTATAGTAAGGTTTTAGTTATTCTATTAGTAGTAGTAGTAGTAATAGTAGTTTACATGAGTGAGCAGTCATGCTGAAATTCAAGCCTTGCTGAAAAATCTTTTACTGTTCCTGCTAACTCTCAGGGTAAGGTTGAACCCCCTTAGCTGCACACACGGTGCCCCCATTACCGTGCCCTTGACTGTCTGTCTGCCCTTGCTGCGCCAAGATGCGCAAACACACTGCAGGCTATTCTGAACTATTTCCAGTTCTCAAAATAATGTATTTGCTCTTCATGCCTCATGCCTTTGCAACATGCTCTTTTTTCCTGCCCAAATCACCGCTGTCCACCTGCCCCCGGTTTTGCCTCGCCGACTCCCACGCACCTTCCCACTCACTCAGGAGTTACCCCACTTGGGTGGCAACTGCTCTGGACCTGTCAGTCTCAAGGATGCACCCCACCCCCACCCCCATCTGCGCTTTCAGAGCATCTGGGCAAGCCTGTCTCACACCCCTCCCCACACCGCATTGTCTTTCCTAGCGAAGGAGGCAAGTGTTTTGTTTCTGCTTCCCCGGGGGACTCACAATAGCCAACAGATGGTGGATATTCAATAAATGTTGAAGAAAGAGGGGGAAGAATGAATGAAGCTGTCATTCTCCGTCTAAAAATAGCTGCATTTGCCCTTGGAAGTTTATCCCAATTTGAATTTCTAATTTGGATATTATAATAATATGTTCTGGCCCCTCATGTGTCCAAGTAGGTAGAGATCTAGTATTTTGCTAACCTATTAAAGTCCCTGTATATAGAATATACAGTTGCCATGCAGCTAGTATCTATACTCACCCTTGAAATTGTATACACACAAAAAAAGAGTTCTTTGGCATGAATTAGATTTCTCCAAAATTCATTTATTATTATGTACAAAAAAAGTAGAAATCATAAGTTTACGAGGTCAGTTATCACAGCATTTGATTTCTCAGCTTAATTCTAAGGAAAACACAGTGAGGTGCTAAGAACAGGATGGATGGGTGGATGGTAAATTAAAAGTTCACTTATCAAGTAGAAAACAGATAAATTTGGAAAAGATAAATTTGTCTGTTATCGAAGAATGCTTCTGTATCATTTCCACAGACCATATGAGGTTCAATTAAGTTACATACTAAAAATTAAAAAATAAAATTTAAAGCCCTAAAATGGAAACGGGCAAAATTTTTACTATGCAAAATTTTAGGACAAAATAAAAAAAAAAAAAAACAATCAATTCCCAAGAATTTGGCAAGACAGCATAATAAGAACATACCCAAATCTGGTCATTATATTAGGAATCCAAGATTAAATTTTTAAACATATTTGTCTTGAAGAAAGTTGAAATAATCATTGCATGCCTGTAATTTGCTTGGTCAATTTGCTTAATTTGAGGGCCAACTAATCCTCTCATGTACCATGAGCCACGTTTATCAGCGGCTTGTACCCTACCCTCTTGGTAGCTTTCCCAGCACTGCTGGGGTATCTTTTCTTCCATGTAGAACAGGAAAGAACTAAAGTTGGTATTATACTAGTTGCCCCACTGAATAATTACAATTTAGTGTAAGAAGTTAGCTGACCAGGTGGTTAGTTGCAAGGGGTATTTGCATTTGGGGCCTATGAATTTCTGTTGCAGAGTGTAAGAAATTTTAGGCATCCATAAGCCACTGGAAAGATGGTGCTATCAGTGTTGGTTGCCGAGTGCTGTCTGCTCCTTCATGCTTCTGTACTTTTGCCAGTGCTGGGCTGGCACTAAGGATGCCTAAAACGTCCGTTCACCACTTCATATTCCCTCCCCATCAGCTAGGGGCTCCTAGTAGATGAAGAAAGTCCGTGAGCCACTTTGTAATGAGGGTTCCTTCTTAAGCCTGCCTAGTGCACCACCAAGCTGCAATTCATGGGCAGGTGTAGCCTCAGAAGACACTGGTGCAAGGACGGGCTGCAGAATCACAGAACATTTGTGGTTAGATAATGTTTTGTCCTAAGCAAAGGTGACCTTGTCTGTGAGGAGTTTAAGGGGCATATTTGGGTGAAATTTTTTTTTTTTTTTTAGTTATCAAGAAAAAGACACGTAAAAAAGGAAAGAAAGAAAAAGGCACCTAAACTAGCATCTGGTTTCCTAAAGCTCTCTCCTCTCTGAGCTTTCCATCAAACACTGCAGCGCCCAGAGGGGAACTCCCTCAAGCTAAAGGCACCTGACTGAGCCCTGGTGTCAACTCACTCACAGCCACACCTTACACTCAGGTCACTCAGCAGCATTCCTTCCCCTCCATTCCCTACCCCACCTTTTCTTCTTCCCACCCTTTTTGCTTTCCTTTAAAAAACAAAAATGCCAGCAAAAAACTGGTAAATTGTATTTATATTTAAACGCTTTGGGTTCAGCTGGATTCAGCTTTTGTTTTAAACTCTGTCATTGAGTTTTTAAAATATAAATGAAAGACCTCTTAGAAACACAGTGATTAAATCTCTCTTTATTTCATTCCTAAAGCCCCTCTTCTCCTCTTCCACCGTTTTCTAGACTTCAGCAAAGTGCCTTTCTTCACTTTCCCTGAACTTTTAACTGCTCTGTGGGCCAGTCCTGGTTCTGCTACTCTTAAGCCAAGGATTTTGAGGAGACAGTATAATATCAATTTTCCTCTTTCCCGTGAGTTTTAATCAGGCTCCGAAATTCCACATAGAAATTTCATAATTTCCCCAAAGTAATTTTGCTGAAACCCTATGATCCTGATATTGCTACCATATTTCCACAAACTTATATTGACTGGATGAGATATAATTTTTCTTTCAGGCTTCCATCTTCATGGTTTTAGTCACGTATCTTTGGTACCTATTAAGTTGACAGCACCATATTAATACCACACTAATGATTCATTTATGCTTTTCCTGAATTTTCAAGATAGATATTTTTCTATTTTGTTTTTTTCTTTATTATTTTAGGCACAATGATGTACTGATATTTAAAATTCTTCTGCAACAGTAATTCATAGAAAATATAAGGGTGGCTATTATGAGAAGAGAAGAAAGAGTTCAAATAAGTTTCAGATGCTACAGGTTTCCATCTATCGTTGAACAGAACAATAAACTAAGAATAGACAGAGTGGCCTCCTATAAACTTCATCCCAATTAGTCTTTCTGTATTTTTCTCCTTCTCATCATTTAATATCTCAGCACTGACTTATAATATTGTGCATTGTGTTTACTAAGATACCATAGTTGTCGATTCCATCTACACAATTAGAATTTCTTTTCTAATTTGCAATATTACATGATTTTCTATGTTTTTCCTGCATATTCCAAGAGTACTAAATGGGTAAAATTCTATACTTAGAGTACAGGTTAAGCCACTTCAGAAGAGGGGCTGAAGATGCAGGGGCTTACTACCCAAGAAGGAAGAAATTTTTTTTGCATCACAGTTCGGAGGCAGTGGGAGTCCACCGTGGGTTAGTAGCTTTGCTCCACAGGGTCATCCAGGGGTCCTGGCAGCAAGCCCTGTCATCCATACATGGTTCCGTCTGTGGGTCTCAGAGAGCTGCTTCAGTTACCTCTGTTTCCCAGCCTTGGGGAAGGAAAAACACAAAGTAGAGGACAACCATGTTTCTTTAAAAATGAGATTGAGAAGTTTCATGCTTCATGTCCACTTGTATCCCAGTAGCTCAAACTTGGTCATTTACCCATGTTTAGCCACAGAGGGGGTTGGGAAATGTAGTCTCTAGATAAGCAGCCATCTTCCCTGGGAAGCTTATGGAACTGTGAGCTTCCCATGTACGTAGCCCCGTGACAGAAATATGATAGTTCTGCTTAAATAGGCAAGTCTCACATATGTGTTTTCTGTAGAATTGCAAAAGTAGAAGGATGTTAGAAAGGACGTTAACTAGCCCAAGCTTGATGTTACACTTACTCTTACTTCAGACGTATTTTTTGAGAGTTGACTCTGTTGGGCGTTGCACCAGATGCTGAGAATACAGTGACATCTGTCTTGGCCTCTGAACTCATGGAGCTTTCAGTCTAGCAAGCTGACAGTCACTGCTCAGAAGATCACAGGGATGTGTCATTAAAAACTGGGATAAGAAAGACTAAGCAAAGAGCACCCTGCCCAAGGAAATAGGAGGTCACCTTTCCAGGCCAAAAGATATACTTTGGGGATAAAAGAGGAATCTAAGAATAAGTAACTGGATCAGGATTTTGAGGAACTTTCCTTCACTCCCCATTCCTGTTTTTCCTATTTCCTCAGAAATGCAGATAACTTCTCTAGCATGTTTAAATATGAGGGGAAATAACACCAGTCTGTTCAAGCTCTAATCATCCATAAGCTGAGGATGCTGACTTGTATTTGAATTATCAAAAGGGGTCCACAGACTGGGTATAGAAGGTGGTATAAGCGTGTTATCGAAACCACAGGGAGCTGTCTGCCACACGAAGATCCAATTAATGAGACAACAAAGACTGTCAAGGAAGAAAGGATTTTTTTTCCCTTTTTTGTTTTAAGACTAGTCAAGTACAGTAGTGAGAAAGAGGAGAAGTAGCAGAACAAGGAGTTCAATCTGCCAGTGAGTGTGAAAGATGTATTTTTGTGAGAATGGGAGAAGCTGCCTCAAACCCATCTCCCACTAAAGGAGACCACGTGCTTTATGAGGAGGGGCCACGTGTACTGGGGCAGGTCATGGTGTGACCAACAGGGGTCCCTGTGCATTGGGACAGGCTGGGGGGATGGTGAGTCTTTGGTGTCAGGAAGTCTGCCCTGGGGCCTTCAGAATTTGGCTCCTTGTCTTGCAGAAATTCTGCCATTTCTGGGAAACAACTCAGAAAGGTTAAGTAGTTCACTAAAAGTTGCAGGGTTCTGGTCACCATGCCCTACTGGCCTAACAGTCTAAACCATGAGAGGGAGAGGATTATGAAAAAAACGTATAGGGGTCATTGAAATGTGTTCACAGAGCCGGTTACAGAGGCAGCTGCCTGGGGGTCATAACCAGGCATCCAGGGAGCCCCCCTCTTTCCACGTTCACACCCCCCCCCACTCCTTGCTGGGTGGCACCTGGGATTTCTTAATGGGAAGGATTCCTCAAGAAAGAGAAAGCTTCAGCGTGAAGGAAGCTGACTGACTCTCCAAAAGCCACCGCCATGTTTATTTTCTTTCTTTTAACTGTTTAATTTCAGTCGACTGGTTCTTATTATTTTTTCATCATAACTGCTTTTCATGGCCTATGCAGTTCCTCTGTGGCCCAGCTCCCTGTTGCTGCAACTCGGGAATGGAGGGCAGAGAGAAGGAGCAGAGAGGCAGAGAGAGCTCGACTGCATCCTTTGCCAATTCTTGATGAGGAGGAACTCTCAGGAGCATGTTCCTATCTTCATATGTTGAGTGAAAATAAGGCCCTCCCTCCCAGCAAGAAGAAAAGAGAAAGTGGGATTTGGGGTCGTGGAGGATAAACATTCATGTCCCTAATTTGGTTGTGCTCTGCCATTCACGGAGCACTTTCACATGGGCTGCCTTTTCTGACTAATACCCTAACTCAGCGATGTAGGAAGGCCAGTGTCATCTCCGTCTCGTAGATAGGGAAAGAGGTATTTAAGAACAGCTATTTGCTTGCAGAGTCCACAGCCCCTTCCAGGAGTTCCGTACTCCTTCCAGAACACTTCTAAAAAAGAGGCTCCAGGACCTGGGGAAAACCTCACGCTTTGGCCTCATAATTAGGCCTTGAGTCTTCTCTAAAGAAGTTAAATTTACAACAATGAAGGCTTATGCGACGTGTTTGTACTTAAGGATCGTGAGTATTTTACCTCCATGAAAGGTTTTGAGTCTGGAGTTGCAGTCGGACGATGTCAGATGAACAGGGACCCATGATGAAAGCCATGCCTCTGATAATGACGTCACAGGACAGAGGGATTCGTTTAGTGAAAGGTTCACTGTAATCTAAGAGTGGAAGATGTGTGCATATTTTGGGGAGTTGGGTGGCACAGCAGGGAAGGAAAAGGCATGTGTAAGCACTGAACCCTTCCAGGGCGAGGTTCTGTCTGCTCCATCTTCCTCCACAGAGAGCCTGGCACAGTCCAGATTTGGGCTCCATAAATGCTTGTGTAACTGAACAGAAAATGGAAACTGAGTCTGCCTTTAACAAGCTAAACAAAAGCCCATTTCTGCCACGATACCAGCAGAGTATGGTCACTGAGCGCGGCTACCTGTGGGGTCACTCTGTGTGTAAGTCAAAGCCCGTGGTGCTAGCCCAGGTGTGCTGTCATTTGTGAACCTCCCTTTTGGGGAAACTTTTGTGTCCACACAAAGGGCCTCCTCCCAGTCACCATCGTGCCATGATAGAAGGGCCTGCCAGCCATTTCCCTCCTAGACAACCACGCATAGTAAGGGCTCTTTGCCTGGTTCCGTAACTGCCTAGGCATGTCTATTCTTCGTCAGCCCCCAGAGAGAAATTTCTGGAATATTCTATACCTTCCCATAAGTCCCGTGCATGTTGTTAGTTTCTTAAGGCTTATGCCAATCCCGCCATATCAGCCTGGAGGATCCATCTTCGTTCTGCCCAAAACGGAATGTGATGCCTTTCACTTTTCCTTTTGATCATATATCTCTGTCAGCTATCCTTGGAAAATTGTGTTATCGTGTAAAGATACTGCATTTGTGGGGAATTTTATATCTGTATTTTCCAGCAACAAGAAGCAATGCATACTATATTACAGCTATTGATATTTACAATAACTGCTGCTTGTTAATAACATTCTATATGCCAGAAGCTTCACACAGCTCATCTTTAATTCTCACAACAACCATGCAAGGTAAATACCATTTTACCCAAAGAATGGGCTCCTTACCTAACATCTATAAAAATGGCGCACCTAGAATTCAAGTCTGTCTAACTCCAGAGCTGCCTCTAGAAAAAGTAGGTAAGGAAGATATTTTCCATAATCAAATTCAGGATGTGGTTATCCTCAAGTAACTAGAACAACTTACCAATGCATGCTTGTGGGCCCCTACTAGGGTGGCGTTTCTCAAATTTGACCCAGAGATCACCAAGCATCTGGGCCCCATCCCAGAAACACAACATGAGAACCTCTGTGTTTACAACTTTGGAATTGGCATTATTAGCAGCTCTCTAGGTAATACTTACATTCCCAGAGACTATACTAGGCCCAAAGCCTAGAGCAGTGTTTCTCAAAGTGTGATACTAGACCACTTGCATAAGATCATTTAGAGTGACTGTGTAAAAGGCAGAGTCCCAGGCCCCATACCTGGAATAGGGTGGAGGCCAATTTATATTTTTAAATATATATTTTATTAATCATTGCATGTCATCAGTATGTACAGTTTGACATGTAACACACAGAACTAGAGATTCAATAGCGCTCTCGTGTGTGTGTGTGTGTGTGTGTGTGTGTGTGTATGTCTAGGTATAGTTAAAGAAATTAAGACCCGGTCTCCATTAGCGAACTAGTAAGTATTTGAGAAAGCAAGGCAAACACACATTGATCAACAACTAGACACTATAAGAGAGCATGTAACCAAATGCTCACTGTGTGGTATAGAATCTGACTGCAGTAGGAGCCGATAAGAGAAAAATTAATGAGGTTACAAGAATCAGGGCTCTTTTTACAGAGGACAGGTGTCTCAAGATGTATCTTAATGGCTGAGTATCTAATACTTTCTCGAATCCTATAATTCATGAAGACTGCAGTGACATACTGTTTTTTTCCCAAATAAACTGCAGGAAAGAACTGTGTCAGCTCCTCAGAGTCCGAGTTGCGGGAACGCGGTAACCAGGAGGCGCGTGGCTGGCTCTCCTCTCGTCACCCCTGACTCAGGCTCCTCCCTCAGCAAAAAAGCTACAGGGCCACTCAGGAATAGTCAGGACAAAACAAATGTCAGTCCCTCCTTTACCAAATGTCTGCTGCGGCGGTCCCAAAATCTGACTAATGAGCGAGTCACCTGGGGAGCTTCTGCAAACTACGCATTCTGGTCTCTTGAGCTTTTTTAAAATGAGTGATTTTTCTTCCCTTTACCAATTTTAGAGGTTTGCAAGTCACTGCCTTCTAGCCAGGCATGACATTCTTCCTTCTAGGCCAGGAGGAGCACTGGAGTGTCCTCTCTGGGCTGGGTCGTTGACCCACCGTTACATTCGTGCCCCCTTGGCCCCAAGTCCCAGAGTGGGACAGTGACAGCCACTTTGCCAGGACTCAGTGTCCCCACCCTTCCCTGATGGTCACCTTTGGACTCCTAAGCCTGTCAACTAAATATTCAACATTTATCATAAGTAAAGGCACATTTCTTTCACACTTAACAGTTTATAAAGCAGCAACTATGATTAATTCCACCCTCTTCCTTCTTACCCTCAAACTGTAGTCAAGAACTTCTTTTAACTCTCCTTAGAGAATTCTAGGTTTGAGTCCAGAGTGCTCAGAAATGTGGCGGTCCCTTTGGTCTGAGGCCAGTGATGATCAAAAGACTTATGATCAACTGCTCCCCAATGCAGCTCTAGTTACTTTGGATTCTAGATCTTTCCTGCACAGACTACAGCTAAACCACCCTCCCTCCCACCACCAGCACCACCTTCCTGCCTGTGCTGACCCCCTAGCAGAGACAGTTCAAGCTATTCCTCAATTATATAGAAAAACAATGAAGTGTTCTCTGATGCTATAACCAAGTTTACCAGAACATAATTTTAAAAATACATATAAATCACATTTCCCTATTTTTTCTAAATCATCACCTGGCACCTGCAATGTGGCCTGCAGAAAGATTTCTGAATACTTTGAGCGTCACCCTACCTCCTGGATAAGGACATCTCACCTCTGAAATGAAGGTTTAGATTAGACAGCCCTAACTCTGAAATCCTGAGGTTTTATTTTGTACGTTTAATATTTAGAGGAAAAGACAGACTTGACTTGGAGCCAGAACTCTGTCTTTGCCTCTGGAATTAGCTTTTGGGAAAGGGTGTGAAACTCTATTTGCATTGAAAGCCAGGAAGGACCTCAGAGCAGTTCTCTGCCAAATTGATCTGCACGCTTTGGCCATCAATAACTGCACGTGTAAGATTACTTAATGGCGCCATCCTTGCATCATAAAGACGGATGGATTGCTGTCCCTGTGTGCTAGCTCAGCGGTCCATAAGTAAGGCTTTGGTTTCACAGTGTGATTTAAAAAGGGAGCACAAACATTTTCAGTTGATGAAGATAGAGGATCTTCTTTTCAGAGAAATTAAGGATTAAGATAGCATCGTTTGCTCTTCGCAAATCTGTACGAACTATTTTTGAGCTATCGGTAACCACAGTGATGGACCAGTAACCCAAGTTGTGTGTTGGGTAGTTGAGTGGTTTCTTTTTGATAAGTGTATTTAAATCATTAGGAGAAATGTGAATTATTCTAAAATATATGTCATTACATTTTCTCTTTTATGCAATCAGAAAATTTTATTTGGGCAGTTGAGGACTTTGCTAGGCCCTGGGAAAATAGACATGAACAAGACAAAAATGGCCCCTCACCTCATGGTACTTCCAGTATATTTGGTCCTTGGTAAAGGGAAGTTGTCATTAATGATAACAGTGGGCAGCAGATTAGCACAGTGGTTAATGGTGTAGCTTCTGGAGAAAAACTGCTACTTTTTAACTATGTGATCTTGGGCAAAGAAATTACTTAACCTCTCTGCGCCTTAGTCTCCTTATATGTAAAATGGGGGCAATATTTATGAGTCTATTAATAAAATCAAAAAGATGACGCCTTATAATATCTTTGGAATAATGCCTTTGGAATGACCCCTCAATATGAGATATCTCTGCTTATAAATAAATTAGAATCACTAATAAGAATAAACAGAAAGATAATAAAATGAGACAAAAATATTTAGCTCAATTATCTCCCTCAAGATCCTTTCAGAGCACAGAGGAACCCATTTTTTTACATGCTAATTGAAACTGAAAGCTGTTCCATTACAGCCCAGCCTTTCCCTCGCTCTGATTAAATAATTTAGATCTCTCTTTTCACTTGCTTTAAAGCCATGCCTTCTTTCTGAACCAGTAGCAGCTTCTTAGCCTTTGAATTCACTTTTGCAAGAGTAACTCAAAACCTATAGCGGCTTAAGCATCACTTGGGAAGTTTGTTTAAAACACACATTCCCAGATGGCAACTCCAGGACTCTGTGTTTCTGATATGCAACTCAAGGGATTTTCATGCACAGACCAACTGTGGTCACAGTTTGAGAGACTCTGCTCTTGAGAGCTGTCCTTGCAAACCTATAAAATAAAGGCAGAGGCCATAAAATGGACATATACATCCAGGGCTGTTAGTGGCTAGCACATACCTGTTAAAATGGCTCGCACCTTTAATCCTAGCACTCTGGGAGGCTGAGGCAGGATTGCTTGAGCTCAGGAGTTTGAGACCAGCCTGAGCAAGAGCGAGACCCCGTCTCTACTATAAATAGAAAAAAAATTAACCAAACAACTAAAAAATAGAAAAAATTAGCCGGGTACAGTGGCACGTGCCTTGTAGTCCTAGCTACTTGGGAGGCTGAGGCAGCAGGATCACTTCAGCCCAGGAGTTTGAGGTTGCTGTGAGCTAGGCTGATGCCACAGCACTTTAGCCTGGGCTACAAAGTGAGACTCTGTCTCAAGAAACAACAACAACAACAACAAAAAACCAATGCCAAGCTAATTCCCTCCTAAGTTTCCTAAATGGATGAGGCCTGGAGTCCCTGAATGTTCCTCTGCTCCTCCCCTCCCTCCCTCTCCCCCCCACCCCCCCAAACCTCAGCTGCCTGACCCTCCCAACCAACCAGCAATTAAAGAGGTAACACCTTGCACAGCATGGGCCTCCGCTGTAGGGATATGGCTAATGTCTGCTCTAGAACAGTATGGATTGGTAAATATTTTTAATGCTGCCTTTGGAAATGACTGATTTTGGGGAAAAGATGACAGCTCTGTTGCTGGATAAGAAAGTCAGACTCACACACACACCTATGCACATGCCCCCCCCCCCCCGTATGCACATGGCCCACATCCATG
The DNA here is from genome assembly GCA_008750895.1 of Mirza zaza. NCBI lineage: Eukaryota > Metazoa > Chordata > Mammalia > Primates > Cheirogaleidae > Mirza > Mirza zaza. Next base: position 119,448 of record VSMD01127782.1, read on the forward strand.
CACATCCATGTGTGCTCACACACCTCCCTGCGGCATCTGCAGCTTGCTAACCACTTTCCTAAGAATTCTTCAGTGTAATTAACACCCAGCTTCTTAATGAAGAGGAAAAGGAATGGATGGCAGGGGCTGCCAACCCATAGGTTATGATGAATGAACTTCTCTGGCCTATTATTTCGTAAGAAGCTACAGCCACTTGGCAGTAGAAACAATTCTCTAAGGCTCCATTGGAGCCAACAGAATCCCCTTTAAAATACAGCTCTGTAGGGACAGCAAAGCCTCTTAGTTCTTTACTTTATAACATGGTTATTGGGTGCCTGGGGATGCCTGCTATTTGTTCTTGGGAATTTAATTTACCTTGATGTGCGCTTTTGCTTGTGTGTGTGTGTGCTTCTAACTTGTGATGTTCATTATTACTATGTTTATCTGTCTATGTCCTCAGCAAAGTCCTTTCAGCTGTTAAGGGTTGACATCTTGTTAAGTTTCAGTGCTCTGTGTGCCAGTTCTTGGCTTGAAGAGATTAAAGTATTCATGATACTTTTCTGTTCCCTTTTTTAAAAATTTTTTTTCAGGTATAGTACATAAGGGACTCTGTGCCTTTAAATACTCCCTTGAACACCATTAGTTCTGACTTCTCCAATTTAAAATGATTAATCGCCTCACCTGTACTGCCAAGTCCTGCCGGCATTGTCCAGAGCTAGTCTAGCCAAGAGTTTCATCTTCCCTGGAATTGTCCTTGATATTTCGAAGCTTCTTGTGGGATAAAGAGCATGCCACTGGGGGTACTAAGGCACAGGTTCCATTCCCAGTTCTGCCATTAACCTGCTGTGTGATCTGGACCAAGACTGAATCACTCTGTGCCACAATTTCTTCACTGTCACGGTGAAGTGACAGTGTATGAGAACATTTTTTATTGGCATGGTTAGAGGGCACTACTTGCATTTAGTGGACAGAGGCCAGGGCTGGCACTAAACTTCCTATGGTGCACACAGCAAAGAATTATCTGACCCCAAATGTCAACAGTGCCAAGGTTGAAATGAACCTCTCTACAATAAGACTACTCTGCTTGTGTATCTCCAAAGAGGGAGACAATTGGGCACTCTTTTGGTGTTGCCTGGTTGCTAAAATACCCACATATGTCTACTAGGTTATAAAGCATTAAAACTGATCAAAATGTAGGGTAGGGTGAGGACCAACAGCTCTCTTTGCCAGCTAAAAAGACTTTGGCTTTTATTAATCAAGATGGGTAGAATGGATAGGTCTTCCAACTGTGTGAATTCTCACATTCTACTGAGCACACTTAGTACCTAATTCAAAGGGAAAAGCAAATAAACAAATCCCTGGCTGCACATTAAAATTACCTGGAAAGCTTTTAAAAATACCAGTGCTCAGGCCTCAACCCAAGAGATTCTGGTTAACTTGGTGTATTAATAGTTTCCACACACAGCCAAGGTTGAGAGTCACTGACTGTGTTGGGTCAGTCAACTAATGAGTAGAATGAGAAGAATTGGGATAAAACAGCAGCTTTAGGGATGAGTTGATTAAAAAATAAGCATCCAACACAGGGAACTGTAAAATACTTGCAATAGCTTTCCAGAGATGTATTATCTGAATCTAATCATGAGGAAACAGCAAACAAATTTAAACCGAGGGACATTCTATAAAATACCTGGCCTGTATACTTCAAAAATATCAATGCCAAAGACTGAGAAATGTTCCAAACTAAAGGAGATGAGAGAGATGATAACAGCTCCACACATGATGTGGGACTTTCTTTTACTATAAATGACATTAATGGGACTACTGGCAAAAACTGAAAATAGTTTTTAGATTATATTGTTATCTCAGTGTTCATTTCCTGATTTTGGTAACTGTACAGTAGTTATATAAGGGAATGTCCTTGGTCTTAATAAAATATATTTTAAAACTTTTTGAGGTAAAAGGGCAATCTATCTGCAACTTTTCTCAGATGATTCAGAAATAAATTCGTGTGTGTAGAAAGCTAGGAGGGCTGTGAAGATAGAGAAAATTCATGATAAGAAGTTGTTAGCCTTGGGGGAATCTTGGTGGAGGGTACATAGGAATTCTTTGTAGGACTCTATTCTTGCAACTTCTCTGTAAAACTCTGCTAACATACAAAGTTGAAGCAAAAGACTTCAGAGGTTGATAGAAGGATCCTGTCTCTGGAGTCCTTTGGGGTGAAGATACATGTCTGCCTCTCAAGGATGACTTAGGTGACATCTTTTGTGCAAAAAGAAAAGGGAATGGATAGAATGGGAAGGAAGTGGCCTGAAAGTTACCAGGCAATTATTATTATCATCATCATTATTTTATGACCAGGGAAAATCCATTGTGGCTGCTAAGCTAGGAGATCCCCCTGAATGGGACTCCTGATAGAGCTAAGTTGCCTCTGCAGATAGCCTGTCTCTTTGAAATGAAATGTCACATCAAGTTCATCTAAGTCAGACTAGTCACCAGAAGTGCTGCAGCTACTTTTAGCCACCACTTTGTCTCTACCATCCTCCCCTTTCTAAACCCTTCCTTCACAAGGTGGGGTGGGAGGATGGCAGGAGCAGCTACTCAGGAAGAGAGAAATAGATTAAATTGTCAATTGAATGTAACCCTCCAGACACTTCCCTTCCCCATACCCACCCTATCTGTGCCTCCTCTGGCATAAATAAAAAATATTTAGATGGAGAAAGAGAGTGTAGGGACTGTTCTTTCTTTATAGACAAAAAAAAAATTAAAAGCTACTTTCTAGAAAGTTTTCAAAAGTGAAGGAAATGAGTGTTTATGGGCACAGAAGTTCATTGTCTATTTTGGAGAGGGTGACTTATTTTTATACTGTTCTTTATGATCCATTCATAAGGCTATCACACCTCCCAATTCGCCCAGGGCAGTTCTAGCGGGTACCAGTGCTCCTAGCATAATTATCCACACTTCCTTTTAGACTCTAAAATTTCTGATTTGGGATACAAAATCTGTAGTCATCTACCTATAGGAAAAGCTGTTTCCCCTCCTATGGGAGAATGATTTACACGAAGAGTGGTATTGTACCCAGATCACTGGGCTTCCCCATAGGAAAATTAACCAGATCTGGGTAGAGAACCTTGTGGAAATCCGAGCCCATTTGGGATAGGGCAGAGATGGCTGTACGAATAGAAAGCAAACGTGGTCTACAAATGAAACAATGAAAAGCCTGAGAACAGAAAGTCAGTCGAGCAGGAGAGCTTTGCCGATCTTTATTTTATTTTTCCTTAACCACCATTCTAAATTGTTTTTCTGATAGAACAAAGCTTTTTCCTCCTTGCCCTTGTAGGCACAGCCTTGCATTCCCGGCGTGTGTTTGTGCTCCATTTCCACCAAAGGGCCTGATAGTACTGATGGTATCTGCTGAAGGACTTAATGAAACTCACTTCTAGTTTCAGCGGGAGCCAACCCAGGTTATCTGTTGGAGGCTGCCACACAGCTCTGTCCCTGTCTTGCTCACGATGTGACACACACACTGGCTGCTCTGTTCGGCTCTTCTGGGAAGCAAGGCCTCCATCAGGATGAAATAAAGCATAGCTGATGCACAGCCAGGAGGATGATTTAACGCAGTCCAGAGGGTTGTCAGTGCAATTCCGGCTCCCATGCCTGAGCGTTGACAAAGTGTGACTGCAGTTTAAATTCCTTATTTATGAGAGTGTGGGATGGCTTCCTTCAAACACAGACAGGCTTTTGTGTTTACAGTTGGTCCCCAAAGTAGCATTTCGAGGGAAAGATTGTGTATAGCTCCTGAGATCTGAGAGAGGGACAGTTTGATCATGACTAAATTAAAGTTTAAACTCATTCTTCTTGCTCCAGCTGACCTAGATGGACAGGTCTCTTTTGATGGAGGGACGTTTAAACCCTGGGGCCACAGAGCCCCTACCTATGGCCACACCTGATGTGCTTGTGGACACAGTTGCTGATTCTCGTAGTGGGGGCTGGTTTCTCTCCCCAGAGTTTGTGCTATGGCAAAATCTGCTCTATCATGGGTGCCGGTGTTGTCCACAACTGAAGGCAGATGCTACAAGGAAACCTCTTGTGGTATAGTATATTGAGATATCCACCGAAATTCTATACGTCAAACCTTGACCCTACATTTTCCTTCTCTCAAACCTTCCTCATTTGGGAGAAGAAACCAGCTCACTGAAATGGTAATGACCTCACAGTGGATGTTCCTCCGCTGTTATTACAACTGGGGAACATCTTCCATATTTTAGGGAACTTTCCATTCCCATCTGGCTATTTTGTATGTGTCGTTTGCATGCATGGAGCGTGAGAAATTGACCAGGCTCTAAGAATGATGGAGAAGAGACTGTGTCTCAATAGCTGTGTAGCAAGGTGGAGCCTAGCTCTGTGGTCATTCCACAAGCACTTTGTCATCACCAGCCTCTGACAACAGAGCAGCTTTTTCCCGCCCTCAGGCATAACAAAGTAGGTGATGCTTATGCCAAGCTAAACAAAAAAGACTATGATTTTTAGTGACACGCCATTAAAAGAGCAACAGTGATTTTGTGTGCCATTGCAGTGGCTTAGAGGTCTCTGTGTGGGGAAAGGTGGTGGAGCCAAGTTCAGTCTTGGCAAACTCATGATCGGTTGTGCTTTGTGATTGCATTCCCATCATGAGCTTTAGCGGGGCATAGAGGCTACAGACTTCATGGGCCATAGACTCAGGCATAGAAAAGCAATATAATGTTTATTGTTTGTAGCAAAAAAATAATACCTACTGTAAAACCCGAGACAGCTGCTTATAAAAATATAATCTTAGCCACTTCTGATTTTTCTCTTAGTCAGTACAGGGTTTTCTCAGTCAATTCAGACCACTCCCAAGCAGATGGTGAATTTTAAACCCTGATACATTGTCAAAGCGTTGAGATGGGGTTGTTGTTCCCAGTAAGGGTAGCCTTGTTTAAATGCAGCCAATCAAACATCCACTGCTGTATCCTCAGGCTGCTGGCCCCCAGTCATCTGCATCTGTCCCTCCTGGCAGGAAGAGTCCATGTGTCCATCTGATCCACTATTAAGAGGCCATGAGGTCACTCTCTGTCTATCTTGTTCTGGCCACAGGTTTCCTTGGGTCTCCTCTCTTTGCCTGCATCTGTGCTCCTCTTGGAAGAACTCAAAAAGTACTTGGTGGCTCTTTGATTGCACTCTAGAGCTCTGGGAAATAATCCACTGAGTCTGTCTTGGGGCCTCTCTCCCAGGACTGCCACACGACCATATCCACTCAAATGTTCTTGTGCAAAATGGGGCATGGGAGTGGCTCTGGGGACTGACTTGCTGCCCTCCTGGCCACTCCTCCCCCTCCGGGAAGTAAGGCCTGGGGGCTCTGTCTGAGAGTTCTCAGCTCACGTGGATTCTAGAATTCTACCTGACCTTTGGAGGTTTGACCAAGGTTGCGGGTAGGATGCAGAGCCCACAGCTCAGAGACCTAGATCAGCATGTAAGTGTATTGCTCCCCTCCCTTTTCCCTAGCCTAGAGAACTTTTATCTTCTCTCTGATGAGAACAACTGGCTCTGGAAATAGACCTCCAAGCATTTTATACTAGCAGCCGGATCTCAGCTTTTGAACTCAAAAACCAAGAATCTGACCCTTTTGTTTTCTGTGTGCACAGCTAAGGCAGTAGATGACTCTTAGCTACTTGAAGAGAAGAGTGGGATTCAATGAAAGAAAGCATCAGTTCATACATCCTTCTGCAACTAGAAACAGCATTCCAAAAGCAGAAGTTCTCTAAAACACTGTGCCTTTATCAAAGGTTTGCAGGTTGAACACCTTCTTGTCTGAACTAAGCTCTGTGTTAATCTTGGAATCACAAGCAGGAAAGCAGCTAAAAAGCTGCTGGAAAGTACATGGTAAAATAGTCACAGTCCACTGCTTGCTTGCTACATAATCCACGGTAAACCTCTGGGCTGCGTCCCATTCGGCTGAAACTCTCCTCGTCTTTATCAGCATCTCATGCACCCAGCCTCTCCCAGAGCCCACTAAGGCCAACTTCACCCTAAGAACCAAATGCAGGGGGCAGGCTTGTTCACAAAAGCAACACACAAGTTATGATTTTCTGTCTTTCCTTTTGTCACATTCTTATAGCTCTCTAAAGAGGAGATGATCATGATTCGTACAATACCTACATTTCCTTTTAGAGAACATACCCATGACCTGGATGTACACAGCCATTCCGCGAAGTCAATGCTGATTAATCTCTTCTGCATTAGATATGGGAAAAAATACCTTAATAGTCCTGAGATATGTATGATCCCATTGCCATATGTCCATGGGTATAATTCATGCATTTTTAAAATGTTGCACAAGATATTTTTCTCCCATCGATCAAAGACCGATGGTAGTAACTTGTAGTTATTCCAGCTAGAATGAAGAGATTAACTTCATCAAAAGAAAATCATTTAAGCTCCTTAAGCCTTATTTTCTTTCTCTGAAAAGTTGTAATAGTAATGCTTCCCCATGTACCTCAGAGGCTTGTGAACATCGGTGATATGATCAGTATAGAATGTAGATAATGTATGGAAAAGCAATGTAGAAACCCTGAAGTGCTATGCAAACACCCTGAGGTCAATGTTGTCATCATCATGTGTAATAATAGTACACAAAATATGTTTTCATGGATGAGAAAGAGAGAGCAGAGAAATTGTGTATGTCATGCCCTCATCCTTAATGTAAGGAAAAACAAACGTTTGAAAGTCTATTGGCTCAGTGGCTCTGGTGGCAGAAAAGACATCTTAATGTTGGTGCCATCAAGAAGAGCTCTGGGATAAACAGTGTGAGCATGAGCTACTTGCATCTGACACTGTAGAACACCAGCTCCTGAAATAAATAATAACTCAGCTCTGGTTGCCATCCCTTAAGAAAAACATAGCAAAGGTCTAAAAAGGCATAAAGCCAGACAGGTAAAATATTCAAGCATATTTTTAAGGATTAGGCACCTTTAAACTCAAACGAAAAATGCTGCAATGAAAAATGCCTACCCTATCTAGAGTGACCTAGATAGAGTGAACATGGCACTTATTCATAACATCTTCAAATCTCCCCCTTAAAACTTGCAAAAGCCAAACTCAGAACCCACCCACCCCCCCAAAAGAGGAAAGACTTTATACATTTACAACAGAACTAACTACTGAATCTAGAATAAACTTATGGAACCAATTCCTTCTAGGAGTGCTACAAACTGAAAATTACTTTCACAACTCAAAAAGTCAAATCTTAGTTTTACCCTTAACGACATTTGTTTTTGCTAATTATAGGAACACTAAATATTTATCAAAATTAAAAATCCACCAGAAAAGATGAAGAATGTTAACACGGTTTTATAACAGAAAAACATTTTCGTATTTTGATGTATCTTCTTCCAATTGTTTTGTTTTTTATGTGTTTTACTGTGTGACATCTAATATACATAAAAGTATTTATGTTTACATATATATGTAAATTGTGAAGCATAATGAAATAAACCTACCACCTGACTTAGGAATGAGTCATTGTCCCTTATTCCAAAGGGCTAATATTATCGTTTCATAAGAGAGGTGGTCTTTTAAATAAGTGCAATAACTTGGGACAGGTGCTGTGATAACAGAATCGAGAAAATTCAGCAGAGTCAGAGGAAGGTGTGATCAGTTTCTCCAGGTGGGAAGTGAGGGGCTGGTAGAAGTAAAAAAAACCCATCAATGGTGTGACCTGCATTTAACTTCATTTTGAAGCTTCTGATGATTGTTAGGATGTTAATATTTCTCTATGTTCATCTTTTTAGCAGTAGTACCTGTTTTGTATAACAATGGACAGCACTTTGTAAGCACTTGGAAAAAAAATCATGATATATTGAAAAGGGCCCAAGTCTCAGAGACAAACATTAGTATTAAAATCTCAGCTGCCTGTCACCAGCTCAGTGGATTTTGGCAATGTCCTTAACTTCTCCACAATTAGTTTCATCTGTAAAAAAGTGAGATCTGTTACAGTGTCATGATATAAAGCCTATACCTAAAAAGAATTAAAGTCTGACCATACCTTGGTCCAATCACTACAGCACAGAGCCTAGAGCCCTACTTGGCTGTCCATCAGGGCGGGACATATGACACTAGCCATTCTTTTCAGGGAAAAGAAACAGTAGTCAAACCTAAAAGAAGCTGATGTACAAGATAGAGGACCAATGTGTTCATTCACCATGCAGTGTATTTCTTTCTACTTTTTATAATAAGCATGAACATTATCCACATTATTTGTACCACCACTACCGTAAGTAAGGCAAAGGGATCAGGCAAAAGAGAAAGAAACCAGCATTTACTGAGCTCCACGTGCCAAATGCTTTGCAAGTATCCTATCATCCGATTTTTACAACAATCTTTAAAATTTTTGTTATTTAGATTCAGGAATGGAAGCCTGGTGGGATTAAGTACTGGCCCTAGTTCTCCAGCGTATTTGTTTTCTATGGCTGGGTAGCTGTGATGGTTAATTTTATGTGTCAACTCAGCTGGGCTATGGTGCCCAGATATTTGGTCAACCATTATTCTGGAAGTTTCTGTGAAGGTGTTTTTTTTAGATGAGATTAACATTTAAATTGGTGGACTTTGAGTAAAGGGGATTGCCCTTCCTAATGTAGGTGGACTTCATCCAATCAGTTGAAGACTTATGAGAACAGAGACTGACCTCCTTGACTAGGAAAAAATTCTGCCAGCAGACTGCCTTTGGACTAGAACTGCAACTCTTTGCTGAGTTTCCAGCCTGTTGGTCTACTTTGCAGATTTTGGATTTGCCAAGCCCCCACAAACTCAATTCCTTAAATCTTTCTATTATTGGGTAGATAGATAAGTGGGGAACACACACACACACACACACACACACACACACCCACACACACCCCGCCCCCCATTGATTCTGTTTCTCTGGAGCACCCTGACAAATACAGTAGCAAATTATCCTGCAACTCTGTGGCTTGAAACAACACACATGGATTATCTAACAGTGTATGAGTGGGGCATCCAGGCATGTCTTAGCTGGGTCCTCTGGGGCAATGACTCCCACAGACTACAGTTGCAATGTTGGCTAGGGCTACCGTCTCATCTCAAGGTTTAACTGGGGAAAGAAGCACTTCTAAGCTCACTGGTGGCTGTTGGCAGGATTCAGTTCCTCCTAGGCTGCTGGACTGGGGGCTTCAGTTCCTCTTTGGTTGTTGGCTGGAAGTCACCCTCTGTTTCTTGCCATGAGGCCAGCTCACAGCATGGCAGCTTCCTTATCAGAGGAAGGCAGCAAGAAGAACCAAGGAGAGAGAATTCAACAGGGAGTCAGAGTTTTTTGGAAACTCATCTCGGAAGTGACAACCCCATCACTTCTGCCATATTTTATTCCTTAAAGCAAATCCCTACATCTAGCCGATATTCAAGGGGAGATTGCATAAGGGCAGGAATACTGGGATTTGGGGATTACTGGGAGCCGCGAGAGAAGACAGTCACCACATGCGGCTACATACCATGACCAGAGGATTCCAGAGCCCGCCTCTCCATGATGCTGTCGGCAACCTCAGAGAGCCTGGGGGTTCCTCACAGGAACTGTCACTCAGAGGGTTGTTCATGAGCCTAATACAAACCAGAGAATCAAATGGCCTGAAAGAATCACCCAGAATTGGTGAGGCACATTGCTCCTAAATGAAGTCCCAGCATTCTCATGGCCCTCAGACTCAGGGCGTCCCTCCTCGGGACATCCTGATAAATGCCAGAAAATACAAAATGGAGCCCTGTCAACTTTGGCTCCATTTTGTATCTTCCAGGAACACATTCCTTCCTGATACAGGGTGATATAGCCACTGTATTCAGATTCATCAGCTTGGCACAAAAATGTGGCCATAATTCCTTCAAATTAAAGACACTGAGTCCTTCTGCTTCCTCTTGAGAGAATATCTTCCCTCGGGGAGTCTTCCTGCTCTGATGTATGTAAAACTCAACTGTCCACGGGATCAGTTCTAGGTATTCTCACCTCAGGTAACAAAAGCCCGCTCAGGCTGCTGAGGAATTCCGTTCTCAGCAGCGCCATTGTTGGAGGTTAAGAGCATGTTCTTCCCTGGATGGGACACACACTGCCCTCGCTGGTGGGCAGTAGCTTCTCCAGGGGTAGGCTTAGAATTGAAGAATGAATGCATTTTTTAGAAAAAGACCTTTTTTAAAAAAATTGATTATTACTGGTATTTCTTTCAAGGGCATTATTACAGTGCGCCTTGGTTTATCTGATTTATTCTGTGGACTGTTAGGTTGAACCATACGGAAATTACCAGTATTGGATGGGTTTTGACCCTCATGAAATGCAATTTCATGCAGTTCAACCTAATATAATCTACACAAGAAGTCCCTGGTGTATTTCTGGCTCGAAGTAGTAGACTTAAGAAGTGTTTAACTATCTCTTTACCCAAATCACCCTGAAATGGCAGGACTGTAATTAGAAGTGATCCCATAGTATTGTAAATAGGAGAAAGTGCCACGAGCAGATCAAAACTCTGGAAAACAACTGGCAGATCCTGTGGGCAGACACAGGTCACTGCAGGACGCTGCTGTTAACCCACGACTCACCGACCCACATGTGCATTTGGAGCACACAGTTCTAGGAGGGTCATTCTGGCTCACTTAAAGCAGCACAAGTACCATAGGGCAGCCACAGAGCAGGCAGGGTGACCCTTTCTACTTCTAGACTCTTGGCCTTAGCATTTGACCCCAGGCTCAGTCTGTGGGTCAACAGTTCTCTAAATAAAGTGGAGTCAGCCTTGTGGGGCTCCTTGCAGGTCTTTGGGGCTGCAGAGGAAAGCAGAGCTGAGCCTGAGGGAACTTGAGGCCAAACAACAAACAGCAGGTGCTAAACTCCACTCCTACACCCACCCTGGAGTAAAGCCACCCTCGTGGCTGTGCAGTCCTGGCGTCCTGCACTCCTGACTGTCCCTGCTCCTGTGTCCTGAGCCTGTCAGCCCTGCCCACCCAGCAGGCCTTGGAGTCTTCACCCACCCAGGGTGCAGTGGAAGATGTTTGAGCTGCCCAGATCCTCCCAGCCTGCCTGCGGCTCACATTCCCCCACCTCTGAAGTGTGGGCTGCTGACAGCTCTCAACCCAGTCCCTTCAGGAGAAAAGACCCCAGCCAAGGAGAGTGGGGAGTCCACCTAGAGCCACGCCCCCTCCTGGGGAGTGCTCTCATCCAGTGATTGTTCCATGAGAGGGGAGGGGGATGTAAGGTCCTAAACTGGAGACACTTGTAAAGGTTCACCCCTCCCCTCATTGCTGCCTCGAATCTGCTGAGGGCTTTGTTGGGACTGCATCAAGTTCTCCTCCTCCCTCTGCCTAGTCGGGGTCCCTCACCCACTCACAGGTGTTGCTCCTGAGAACACTCACCCATGAAGTTCCTGCAAACAAATCCTCCACTTGGAGGAGTCAGCCTACTACCGGAGAAAGGCCTATATCTGCACAGCTGCGGATGACACTCGGCCAGCCATTTTTAGTAGTCAGCTTTATTCTGATTTTATGAAAGCACAACCAAGGATCACTGTGCACTCAGGAAAAACCAGCAGCAAGATACAAAGCTAATAAGATAAACCAAGAGGACAGGTGACCCCAGAGAATTCAGAGATGATGCAGAAAATAGATAAGATCTTTGTTTAAAAAATTGATTTAATCTCAGATTTAAGAGGACGAAAGTTATAGGACAAGAACAGCTGCTACGAAAAAGGAAATCTCTTAGAACAAAGTAAGAGTTCTTGTGCTTGCAGAAATTTTTCTGAAAATTCACTATAAGAGTTGGATGGACATACCTGAGGAATAGGTGGAGGATCTGAAAAATAACTTGAACAGAACTCTGAGTATAAGGAGTCAAAAGACAAAGAGATGGAAAACATGGAAGAAGAGATAAACAGATAACAGATGCAGGAAATCCCATTTACCCAAGTAGGAATTCTGAAAGAAGGTAGCAGAAAAAATGGAGGGAAAGAAATTAGCAAAATATTAATGTGAATAACTGTGGGGAAACTATAAATAAAGACACAATAAGGGCCCACAGAATGTTCTATAGAAGGTGTGAGCAAAATTTTTCCATAAAGAACTAGATAGTAAATATTTTAGGTTTTGGGGGCCACATTTGTAGACTCTATATTCTAGCACAAAATCTTCAATACAAACAAATGAAAGTGACTGTATTCCAGCAAAACTATATGTAACGTGAACAGGCAGCAGGCCAGATGGCTGTAGTTTGCTGACCCCTACCTTCCAGGAATGTCGGAAAAAAACACACCACCCAGAAACATTGTGCTAAAATTTCTGAACTCCAAAGATTTGGGAAAATCTGTGAAGTTTCCAAAGGCAAAATTAGGCCAGTATCTTACTTCTTGTCTGTAACAAAGTTGGCTAGAAAACAGTGGAGTCATAGTCTGTGGAGTCATGAACTGAAGTGATTCTTAACCTGAGTTCTGTTCTCAGTCGAACTCTCAGTCTAGAGCGATGGCAAAATGCATGCATATTTGGCAATGCAACAAGTCAGGACGTACCACCTGTCACCTTTGTGAGGACGGGAGGGGATACTCGAAGATGTTTTCGCACACCACAGAAAATATTAATATTACTCCAAGAAAGGGGAATGTATGAGGCACCCAAAACAGTAGAAATAATAAACTAAGATCGAGATGGAAAGAAATCCTGTTATGACCATTGCACAAATGGGCCTAAAACTTAATTGGTTTAAAGTGGGACACTTTTCAGTGGGAAGCAATTCAGAGGGTCAGAGGGGCTTCTGTGATGAGTGACTTAAAGAACACATTTGGTGTTGTAAACCAAAAATCCTAAGCTCCCCCTGCCAACTGAATGGATTCCCTCTTGGCCAAAGGGACCCCAAAAACCTTAAAACTGAGTTCCTGGCCATGAAGGGAAGGGAGGACAGACACCCCTTGTTAGAGCTCCTCCCTTTGGAGGTTTGGATATAAAAACTGACCAACATTAATGTTAAAGCAGATGTCACAAGACTGACAAAACATACTCTTTATGACAATAAGATACTAAATTACCAATGAGACCTAAGGCCATGCAAGGCAAAGGTTAAACCATGCCTGTTGGCCATGAATTTTCTTAGCAGATTCCGTTGAGTATACAGTGGCCTGCTCTCTGATCAACTGACTCCCTTCCCTTAACTCAAGCAGTCCTTTCTACTGACTCTAAAGCCTTAAGGTAGAGCTTTAGTTCTTTAACCAATTATAAATCAAAAAGTCTCTGAACCCAACTATAACCCCTAAGACGCTGCTTCGAGATGTCCCACCTTGTTGGGCCAAACCAATGTATACCTTCCATGTTTTGATTTATTGATGTTACCTGCAATTCTCGTCTCCCTAGAATGTATAAAACCAAACTGTAACTCAACCACCGGGGGAGCACTTACTCAGAGCTGCTTGTGTGTGGCTCCCCGGGCCAACAGTTACGCACATCCAGCTCAGAATAAACCTCTTTAAATTATTTTCCAGAGTTTTTCTTTCCCGATAACAGTATAATAACAAAAATTATGCAATTAAGAACTTGGGTGTACAATTTTGTTGTGCGAAAAATAGAAACACATTTAGAAATTCCAGGAAGAAAAAGCAAGACAGACATGATTCTTCGATGAAATAAGTGAAAATTTGTGCAGTTGATGAAGTGAATGAAATAGTGTTTTCTGAAACAGGTCAAGAAATTTAAACATACGGAAAATTAAGTGTCATGAACAGTTCTGGTAAATTTATTTTTTTGTTTATTGTACGTAATGGTTGCAGTTACTTCCGTATGCGGCTATTTTTTTTTCCTATCCATACTTTTGTTACTTTTACATGATATTTTATAAATTTGCCTTTTTCCATAATTTTGTTAAATAAGCTCAAGTTCTTCTTTAAATTATAAAGTAGAGGGCTTAAAATTTTATTTATATATCAATGTTATCTTCTGAGATTGATGAAACTGGTGACAGATTTTATACTTAGAAACATAAACCTATTGTTCTTAAGATTTTATTTATTTAAAACTTTAGAAGACTCCTTTAGAAGACTAATATTTCATGTTTTGAAGAAACCTTTTTCTGAAAGTCAGTAATTTCTCATATTTCTTTAATTTTTTTATAAACTTAAAGTTGAATGTAATGCTTTATATTTAATAAACATATTAATAGTAATTGTCTTTAATGGATGGGATCATTTTGTCCTCATATTTGTGATTTTTCTTGCAAGTGGTCTACCAGGAGCATGTGATTTTCTAAAGAGAGGAACATTAACCCTTTCAAGTTACAACACAGTTCGTAACTAGAACTCAGCAAGTTACAACATAGTGCGTAGCTAGGACTCAGCAAACATGAATTAAAGTCCTAATGTCAGCATCACTTGACCTTAACTTTTAATGAATCCCTTTACCTCTGTTAGCCTTGATTTTATGAAATGAAAAATATTAAACTTATATTTGAAGCTTTCTAAAAAAATATCATCTCAGATCTGGTTTTTGTTTGGATTATTCAAAGCCTTGCATCATTCACAAGCCCACAATGTACCGGGAAAGATTCTTGATTTTAAAAGTTGCTGTAATGTCTTTGGGCTTTGTGCGCCTGTACATCCAAGTCCCAAGTTCTAGTGCAGTTCTGCCTCCGACGAATGGTGGGGACTTGGGCTTGTCACCGCCTGCTCTGTGCTTTTCATCTTTCAGCTTTCAAGTGAAGGGATTGAAATCAGTCACTTCCCTTCTAAGAACAGAAGTTAAAACCATGGTAGAAAGAAAGCTTGATCGCCAGGAAGCTTTGGGAAAATGTAGTTAACACTGAGATAAGGAAGTCTGAGGCATCTATTCATGCTGCAAGCCTGAGGATGGTATCATTCTTATGTACGTACTGCTTGATCTCAAAAGTACCATGATTGTACAACACTAAGAAGAAATAAATTGTCCTGGGGATGCTCCCAGGCAGATTGCAGTTCACATTACTGATCATCTCAGGCCAAAACTTGTACCATTTGAATATCTCTTCATGCTTTCTTCTTCATTTGTTCATGGGAGCAAATATTCATGGGGCACAGTGCTCCACCTCCCAAAGGGTCCCCTCTTTGTAGTGGGAAACAAATCTAGCAAAAACAAAGAACTTGCAAAGAGCAACATAATGATCAAAGTAAAAACAATGTAGTGATTGTAAGAACAAAGCAGTCAACAGCAGTAATTACTCACCATAATTCTGCAAATTATTAATTAATGTAAAGAACCTTAAAACCACTAACACCCAAGGAAAGGACTAGTAATTCTCAATAGCACAATTATATAAATCCGTTTATTCACACGGTCAGGAAAAGCTTAAGCCTCCAATGATCCAACCATGTCTTCTAAGGTACATACTTTTCAAACTTAAATGGAATGCTGATTTTCTGGGGATCTTGTTGAAATGCAGATTCTGAGTCTGTAAGTCTAAGGGCTGGGGACCTGAAAGAGTGCTTATTGGATAGGCTTCCAGGGGATGCAGCTGCTGTGTCTGTGTGTCTGTATCTGTGTCTGTGGTCCGTAGGTCGGACATTAAGGATGTAAAGCCCTTGGAACAGCATCTGCATGTAGGGAGGTCTTGGTAAATGCCAGTGATCATTATTATTTCTAAGAGGTGCAGCAATTGCAACTCTCCATGTGCTCGTGTATTCTGGTACCAAGAGTTGCACAGCAACACCTAGACATTTTAGGTTAATGTATAACTCGAATCTTTTTATAAACTCATTTATGAGTTTCAGTCACCCCTAAAAATTGATTTTATAACTCTTATTAGTGTTCGGTCCGGAAATGGGAGGGAGACACATGAAGCCTCAGGCATAGGAAAATGTCATTTATTTGAGCATCTGGGTGCAGATGGGTGGAGACCAAAAAAAGCATCCACCATGAGGGAGGGGAAAGCCTTGAGTTTTATAGAGGGTTTTTCAGGGCAAGTGAGCAACACCTGCAGAGATAGGAGAGGGGGTAGTTTTGTCCTCATCGGAGGATGGAAATGCGGAATTGCTGAAGCTGTCTGTGGTCAGAGTTAGATTTACAACCTTTGGACTCTCCAAACTCCTGCAGCTTTTGTTTCACAGGCTTTATGATCACTATGTAAGTTTTCCATTAACCGCATTATGTCCTATGTATACTTTTTGGGTTTCCATCCTAAGCCAACCTAACAATTAGATTACAAATAAGTACTTCTTAGTAGAAAGCACATCTATGGAATGTGTAGGATTTGCTGCTGAGAACTGCAGAGAAGGCCTGCGTGTTTGAACACATTCTAACCACCAAGAGGACCGTCCTGTCTCTCCAGTGGACTGAGGATCATGGTTTTTGGAATCACTGATTCTGGAGAACATCCGATTGGTGACCACATAGCCAGTGTTTCCTGAGGTCACAGCATGGTTAATAACACTGCCCTCTTCCAAGTGTCCTAGCTCAGACAATGCATTATACTCACCCTAATGGTAGTGTCACCCTAATGGTAGTTGACACTAACTATAAGTTACTGGCTTCACCCACCTTCCCTACCTCTCCCCAAACTTTTATTTCTACCACATGTAGAGAAGGAAATTCTCAGTCAAATCATCTTGCTTGGCTGGCAATGGTCTTAGCCCTAAATGACACTTGCATTCAACAATCCTGAACTTTTGTGTGCAACACATACACACACACACACAGTTTCATCAATATGATATAATTTGCAGGTGCTTCCAGTCTGAGCTGCCTATATGAAGCTCTCATCCTTTTGACAGAAGCAGCTCCTTTTTTGTTTTCAGCAAAACTAAAGACAGTGTGTCCATCCCATTGGGTGAGATGTACCAAAACGGATGAAAACATACTTACACAGCTTTCCTCTGCCATAGATCACTCTGGGGGTTTTTCCTCTGCCTCCTATTGTGAGAATGAAATGAGTCAGCATAGGTAAGGGCCTGGGGAGGGCTTGGTACGTAGAAAGCATTGCACCTTAGCCATCATTAGTCCTACCTGCAGCACTTATTCGCTATCTCATAAATGCCCAAGTCAAAATTTAGCGACTGTGCAAAATTGCAGTCTAAAAATCTGCTCAGGTTTAGCAATGGCTGTAGACTCAGTTTGGTTTTGATAAATCCACTTCACCCATGATAGGTGTTAACTGCCACGTTTCAATTTGGAAAGACCTTTTTTTAGGTCTCTTGTGGTGTCCTGAATTTGTCATGCATTGAAATGATCGTTTTTGTTTCAAATCTCAAAGGATTTGAACATGAGAGATTTAATTTTATGTAAGGTTTTATCATCAATAAGAATTCTTTCTTTGTGTCATTATAGAAAGAACAGAGAAAATAGACCCTAAATCACAGAGAAAAGTTGAAATGGAAGAAGGAAAAGGGATAACACAAGACTATGAGGAGCATGACATTGTGTACTTTCTTTCTGGTTTTAATGATTGAGTCATAAGAAGTTGCTCATATCTACATCTTAAAAGAATGCAAATGCCATTTCAATTTCATGAGGAAAATAAGTTAAAGGCTACCATGCTGGCTTTGAAAAGCTTACTTTGATCATATGCCAAATGGCAAAATGAATAGATTAAATTTTAAATTGCCTATCTTCAGAAGGAAGTGATATAGAACATGTTTAGGATTTAGCCGTTTAATTTAACGTTAAACTTACTAAAAACACCCTCATCCATTATTAACAGCCTGATATTAAAACACAGGCTTCACCTCAGTCTTGGGAAGCTGGAACTACTTGTTTTTAGAAGTACATTTTCTGCCTCTTTCAACAACAACACTGTGTAGCATTCTGGGAAGGAGTAATTTCCTAAATTAGTCTCCAAGCTGGTGAGCAGTTTTCTCTGTCTGTGTCTGCTGGCTTATGACCCATGCTTGAGAATTCAAAGGAAATGTATTCAGCGAAGCATCTTGCTATGAAAATCAATGTTGTAAGAAACATGTAAGTGCTGACGGTTAGAATAACAAAAATCTCGAATCTCATTTATTTTGCATTTCTTACAATTCTGTACATATTTAATAACAGATGTTATTGTGCGACAAGGCCATTCCAAGGGAAATATGGCTTGGGACCAACTACTATTTTTATCCTCCTCTTCCTCAACTCCCCAAAATACCTTTGTTAGAGATGGCATCAGATTAATGTGAACATATAAATCCTTTGATAGTGCTGCTCTCCTGCTGGGGGCAAAAGCTTCCTTTGCAGTCTCTCACTGTCTCCCATTTCCAAGCATCCAAATTCTATTGTGTCTTACAGACCATTTCTTCCCTGAAGTCTTTTTGACACCTTCCCCTCCCCCATGTGCACGCACACGCGCACACACACACACACACACACTCACTCCTCTCTGATGACACATTATTCTGAAAAGAGATTCAGAATATTTTACATACTCCAAGGATGTGGAAATTGAACCTGGATGGAGGAAGGGGAATATGGTAGGGGAAGGGTCAAGAAAATTTCAGGAAAGAAATGTGTAAAATTTGATTTTGGCTCCCCTATCACATTATAGTACGGAGAATCGTAATCCATTTGTTCAGTATGTATTTGTTGATTTGATTGAAGGATAGTTTTGAAGAGAAGAACAGATTCACCAAAAGGAATTATGTGGGAGGGTAGGTGTTCTTTCTACATTGTCTTGTTTATTTTATTACCAAGAGGTTTACAGTTGGCACTCAACAATCAACACATGATCAAAGAACAAAAAGACAAAAATGACACCATTCCTGCCCTCAAAGCTCTTGTAGTCAGTGTCAATGGAAAAAAGCCAAACTCTGTAAAATAATTTTAAAGAGATTTATTCTGAGCCAAATTTGAGGACCATGACCCGGAGCCACTGCCAAGAGGCCTTGAGCTAGTGGACTCTATGTGGCTAGGTTGGTTTTATACATTTCAGGGAAACAGGGGTTACAGGTAAAGTCATAAATCAATATGTGGGAGGCAAACATTGGTTTGGTCCAAAAAGGTGGGCCATCTTGAAGTGGGGGCGTGGGGGGGTTAATAGGTGGGTTTCAAGATTCTTTGGCTTGTAATTGGTTAAAGACATGAAGCTTTGTCTAAAGGCTTGGAATGTTTCAACATAAGGAGCTGTTATCAGAGATAAGCCACCTGACATAGATTTGTTGTATAAATTGAGGACCTGCAGGTGTGTCTTGCATACCCTTAGGCCTGTTAATGGGTTACAAAGGATGTCCCCAAGAAGGGAGGGGGGCATGATAAGGCATGTCTGACCTCCTTCCTCCTGGCAGGCAATTTAGTTTTACTATATTCCTTTGGCCACAGAGGGGGTCCATTTAGTCAGCCGGTGGTGGGGTGAGCCTTAAAATTTTATTTTAGTTGACATCAGTTAATGAGTGGAAGATTTAGATGGCCCAGCAAAAACAAACAAACAAACAAATTGGCTTTAGGTCCATTAAGTTTAAGGCACCTATTGGATATCTCAGAGCAAAACAATTGACTAGGGGGCATGGAGTCCCGGAGATGAGTATGTCTAAAAGATGTGTGGAGAGGAAGGGACTTGAGATAGTATAGGGACAGGACTTGGGCCTCACTTCTGAGCGAGGGAGGCAGCATGAGGCAGCATGACCCAGCCTAATTAACTGTAGAAGAACATAAACCAAATGACCCCCCCAGCCACTGGAATTCTGCCCATACTCTATGAGGAGAGGGCTAAACCATCTGTCCCTTGAGTACTGTTTTCTGAGACTACTAAAGCAAGATGTTGACACTAGCCCATAAGGCTGCAATGAAACCAGACCTATCCGGATCTAACCACCTCAAGCCAAAGAGGACCCCACACTGACCTTACCCTGACTTTTCCCTGATGAAAATCTCATTTTAACGCTAAAAGTCATGCCCAGGAGTAGAGATTTAACATGCTAATGAGACATCCACATGAAGAAGCATGACATATTAATAAAACCACACAGGGGCAAAAAAAAATCACCACCTCTACATGCGTACACATCACCCTTTTCCCACCTAAGCATCTTCAGCACATTAACTGCCATGTGAGTTGTATTTAACTCGCGCTAGTTTTGAGCCTAGGGCCTCGTGAGGAACTCATGTCTCTTTACCTTGGGAGCCATGAGAACAATATTTTTCAAGTTGCATATAACTCATGCACAGAAAACAATAAAACATAAATTTTTCATTAAATTAGAAAGGATCATTTTGTTTTTGAATAAAACACCATGGCCCCAAGGAGAAAAATTTTTTTTCTAATGTGGCAGTCAATGCATTAAAATTATTCCCAAACTCCCCTCAGAGAGCCAGCCTGAGAGTTCTTCCTTGGTGCTGTCTCCCTTTTGTTAGAACATAGCCCCAGTAAAGGCTTGCCTGTGGCTCTGGTTCTCTGCTGGCTAATTCCTATTGCAGAGAGAGCCAACGGGGCTGTGCTGGTTATAGTCTCAGGTAGGAGGGGCTTAACTAATCTGTATGTGAGCGTCAGATATTTTCCATAGTCATTGGCATCTGTCTCCTTTGCTCACTGCCTCTCTGAGCCCCAGCCCCTGCTAATAGTGCAAGATCCCCAAAGGGAAAGATTGAAGGCAATTACCCAGTTGATTTCCTCCTTAGAATTATTTAATTTACCATGTTGTTTTGTGTAAGGGACACGTTTAAACCTTTGCAGACAAGAAAGAAATCTTGTGGTTGTTTGGGGTCTACATTCTAAGTAGAGTATAACATCAATAAAATCAAGTTAGTATAATTAATTTTATGTGAGATATTACGCTAGCATTCCTATAATTGCTCTTTATAATCTTTAAGGATTATATATATACAGGTACAAGTGTAGATATAAACATAGATAGATATAGACATAGATATAGTAAGTACACTTGTATCTGGAGATAGGGAGATTTGAGTTCATATAGCTCAAATATAGCAAAATAAAACATAAACAAAAGCTATTTATCCTCCAATCTGGGATTAGTAATAACAACTTATACACACTCATTGTGCTCAGCACCTTTTTAAGCGGCTTAAATATACTAATTTCCTTAATACTCAGGACACCCTTAGGAGGTAGATACTGTTATTATCCCCATTTTATAGATAGAGAAGCTGAGGCATCAGTCAGTAAGTACATTGCTCAAGGCTGCACAGCTGTGGCCAGGATTTGAACTAGGTAGTGTAGCTCTAGAGCTGCCTGTCCTGCTTAACAGCCGCCTCGTCCCAGGCCCACAGTGCGCATGTGTGGAATGTGCGCTGCACTCTCCAGTGGCCCTCCAATGGTCTGAGGGACAGTGAACTGGCCTCCCCATTTAAAAAATTTGAGGACCCCTGCTAGAGTTTGCTAGTAACATAACTTTCTATTGCCTCTTCTATTGAAGGCATAACTTCTATTGCCTATATCTAATAGATAAATCAATATTGAAGTGAATTTAAAATGCAATTCCTGCCCTCTTATGAGACTGGATAAGGATTGTAAAGGAGGTTATACATTTCATCAATTACACATGCACAATTAGAGCCTGTATCTAATCAGGGCTGATGACAGCCACAGACGTTCTTGCAGATTAATGATCAGAGAAGAGGGGTTGATGGGCCGGAGAAGGATGAAGCTGTCATTAGCCCTTAGGAAATGCCCTGAGCCAAGGGAGCCACTGATGTTACAAACCAAAATGTGGCAGCTGTAAAAGGACTGTCAAGGTCCCTCCTTTGCATAAAAAGTATTTATTACCCTGCAGAGAAGTCCAATTTTGTGGCATAGAACAGAGATCTGGGTTCATAACTACTAATACTTTCTCAGAGGTCTTAAATTTGCCTGGTCCACCTTCCTGCCTACCATGGATACATGTGGCAAAGCCCCTCCCTGCTACTCCTATGTTTTCAGAGACCCCTTGCAGGGCTCACATGGATGCCTACAAGCTTCCTGGGACAGGCAGGAAGCTTGCAGGCAACTAGGAATGGTATCCTGCTTGGCACAGCCAGGCGCCATACTCTTTGCACATTCTGGGCGGGGCAGGGTGACCCGCCAGAACAAGCCATGGGTTCAGGTGATGGGAGGGTCTCACTCATCCAAAGGCTGGATAGTCACTGCACGGAGTCAGGACTAGCAAGGTGCTAGGCATGCAAACTGTGCCACCTGTTGGCTCCTCTCTTGGTCCACTCAGCCGATGCTTGCTACCCCTATTGGACAGCTGCCAGGGCAGGTTCCAATCGGTTCCCCTTGCTACTTGCTCAGTCCTCCATCCTGGGTACTTAACAAAGTGGATTCCAGGAAGGAAGGGACAGACTCAGCCATCTATACTATAATGCATTGAGCAAAACTTTGAGCATTCAAGTTTTTTGGCTCGCATTCTGGTGATTAAACCTCTTAGAGAAATGACCCTCCTCAGCCAAGAGTATAATATTATGAATATAATAAGGAATATCTAGTTTTATCTTCCTCTATGTTTCCTAGCACACAGCTCCTAGAACCCTTGGAATCTCCAAAGGCATAAGTGTCTTTTTATATGCTAATGAGATAGCTAGGGGCTCTGGGTAGCCTCAGAATGGGAGCTTGTTACCAAGGGAACCAAGGATGTGATTCAAGGGTTAGTACTCTCGACCTTTCAGCACACCCCTGTCTCTGGGAGTCAGAACCAGCAAGGTGCTAACTAGCCCTGCTAGGCAGCTGCCAGGGTGAGTTCATCCATAAGAACCCAGAAGGACAGGGGTTTAGGGAGCTTCCGGGTTGCTGAACACATGCATGTGCTGGAGGTGGCGTGCCCAGGGCAAGGGGGGAAGGTGTGGAAGCGTGGTGCCCCTTCTCACGTACCTTGCTCCATACATCTCTTCCATATGGCTCTCACTGAGTTGGTTCCTTTATAACAAATGGATAAACATAAGTGAGTGCTTCCCTGAGTTCTATGAGCCATTCTGGCAGATGATCAAACCTGAGGAGGGGATTGTGGGAACTTCCAGTTTATCTCCAGTGGGTGAGAAACACAACGGGACTTGCAGTTGGGGTCTGACGTGGGCAGTCTTTTGGGATCTGATGCTACCTCCAGGTAAATAGAGTCAGAATTGAGTTAAATCACAGAATGCCCAGCTAGTGTCTGCAGAGAATTGGGGAATTGCTTGGCGTGGGAAAAACTCCACATTTGGATGAGCAGAATACATTATGGTGATACAACTGTTGTTTTAGCTGTTCTGAAAACCTGGACTCCAGACCACTTTGGGATGGCACAGTCTACTTCTCACTCTCTTACACATGTATCCTGGTAGGCAAATGAGGTTTCAGCTGTAGGGCTCCAAGACCTCAGCAGAGCCCCAGCAGTGGGTCCACATGGTCATATTCACGTGGTCACATTTTTGTAAAATTTGCAACATTTTATTTCTTATAATTTTTTGTTCTCATTCTTTTTTTAAAAAAAAACCCACGTTTGTGCCTAGTTCTGTATTATTTTGCTTGAAAAGGGCTCCCCAAATTGTGAAAACTCCAAGCTCTACCATATTTGGCTTCACCACTCCCCTAACCTTATCGAAAGGTCATTCCAATCCCTGCATATCTTTTGTTTTTTGGTTTTGGAGGCATTTGGGGTTTGGTTGTTGTTGTTTATTTGTTTGCTTGGGTCTTTTATCCAGTTCTAAATGTACAGGCGATGGCTCAGTAGAATCAGGGAAATGGACACCTCCTTACCTAAAGAGAACTAAAAGTGTCCTCTTGCATAGCAACGTTATCCAGCCACAGTGAACTTGAGAGCCGCTCCTGGGAATGAAAAAATAGAATGGAGTGCAGACCATGGAAAGTGCTCCTCTGAGAGAAGTGTGTGATGAATCCATGACGTTCTAGGACAAAGTGGCCCCTTTTATAGCTTGGGACTGAATTTTAGATCTTTGTCTCACAAGGACTTCAGAGAGGAGGGATAAAGGCCTTTGTACCTTTGCCAGTGTCTTTTCTCAAAGTGACAAAGTGACACAAGGTCTGTCCACTTCTCTGACTAGTGAAGGGTTGCAATCTTCCTTTTCATATGACTTTTCTGTTTAGGGAGCATCAGGACCACAAATGGAACAAAGCATGATTTAATACAAGCCTGGCTGGCCTAAGAAACTCTGGTAGATTAAAATGCAGATATGAGAACTCCCAATGCAGGCTGGTCATTCACTTCGCGTAAGGAGTCCGCATCGTGAAGGTTTACAATAGCAGTGCTTTTGACGGGAGGCCCATCACATCCGGTACGATCCTTCACCATGGGATTTGCACATGACTTGTCAACGGTATCCACTGAGAGGTGATAAACTAAAATGAATTGTTTCATTCTCTGGCAGTTTCTAGGGGGCATTATCTGACAGATGAGAGAGCCTTGTGATTTTGAGAGAAGCCGAATATCTTATTAAGATAATTTATACCCAAAGGACTCGTAAGTGTAAAAATTGAAAAACACATACAGGCACAGGGCGTCATTTGCAATGCAGACAAATGGGCCCTTGAACTTCTCCAGCAGCTCTTTCTTCAAGGATTGCACTGCTGTTTTAGATCGGCAAGGAAAGCTGGTTGTCTCGTTTCTGTTTCGGGGACTTCTCACTCCTCTGCACATATCAGTGACATTTATGTCATATAAATAACTTGAGCTTACTAGTTTTGGCTTTGCTAGCTGGCTGACTGTGTGACTTCATACATAGGTGATTAACTTCTCTGGCTTTCAGTTTCTTCCTGTGTTATTTAAGGATAGTAATTTCAACTCCCCCTTCAAAGGGTTTACTGGAGATTCAATGAGATACTACCTCAGAAGTTATTTTTCATCTGCCACCTGTCAGATGATAATTTCTAAAATATACTTAAGGGTTTTGTATCAACCCATCAATTAGAATATACCTAATACTTCCTAAATATTAAGAACACTGCTAAGGCTACGGGTTGTAAAAAGAATACTTGCCTATGTGTTGAATGGGAATGATACTGGGTCACCTGCTGCTTGGTTCATGTTCTGTAGCTCCTGGAGACAGTGCTCTTCCTGTCACGGTATCCCTGGACAGGGCCTTCTGCCCAGTTTTTAGACGAGGCCCACGTGAGTTGTGTAACTGTTAGTTTTGAGAAAGAGGAGAGGCGAAATATTGGCCCACCCATGGCAAATATTCAAGGCTCTATGAGAAGCTTCTCAGCCTTTCTGAACAGCGCTCCTTCTTGGCTCTAATTTATGTTTCTATTCTTCGCTTCCCCCTTTTTCTCTACTCAGTTTCTACTTCCTTTATTTCATTTTGTTCTGACATACCTTCGTAAGCCACGGTGGTGGAGTCGTTTTGTTAAATGCAGGGCACAAATAATAAATAAATAATTTTAGCAGAGGTGAAATATGATTTAAGGAAAACCTCAGGGAGCCTCTCTCCAAGACAGCTATAAACTCCTATCTCCACGCTTTTCAAACCACTCAAGAAAAATCAAATACATCTAAAGGCAGAAACTTGAAAATCCCGAAGTGTTTGTATTTGACACCATAGAATTACTTTATTGCCAGTACGGCCTGGGTCTGTGACTTGGTGGGCAGCCACGTGCACATTGTCAGGCATACTCCCTGGAGGTCTCTATGCACCTTGTCGTTCTTGCTCTATGAAAGATGCAGCTCATAAAAATCGAAAAGGGTAAAAAAAAATATCAAATCAACTTTTGGACCCCAAGTGCCCCGGCCCCATGTGGCCTCAGTCCCATCCCACCAGGTAGCCTTTAGTCAACTCCGCCCCACCTTTCTGGTCCCTTTGTCACATCCATCTTTTCTGCCGTGCTAGGGGTGGGGACTGCTCTGACAACCCCCATTTACACAGGTCCTCCCGTGTTCGTCTCCCCCTCCTGCCCCGCTCTCCATCCCCGCCCCGTTCCTCTCCTGCCAACCCCTCCTCCACCCTCTCCCACTTTTCCTTTCTAGAGCCCTGTGTCGACATTTCTCAGAGCACAACTGTGTTCTAGAATAATTGTTGCACATCCTCTCCTTCTGAGCCCTGCATTGCCCCCGGCAGTGCTCACTCCCTGGCAGTCTCGGGGCTGGGCAGACCTCTCTCCGGTCCCCGCTCGAGTCCAGGCTGCGAGGCTTGGCACTCCCTGGCTTCCCCCGATGCTTCCAGACTGTTGTTCCATTGCTGTTCATAGATGACCTCCTCCGCCAAGCCCCGCCCTCCAGTTGAACTCTTTCTTCCCCGTCTCTGCTGGCTGACCCCTGGGTGCTCCAGGTCTCTCCTCCCTGTTTCTCCTGCGGCTCATCAACCCACCTCACAGTGCTCCCCTCAACTCTGTTTCCTGCCCTCCCCCTGAGTTGTTGACTGTCCTATGCTCTAGACTCGCTATTCTTTGGCCTCTACTCCCATCCTCTTCACCTTGTCATACATACATGAACCCCCTTCACATGCCTTGTGTTGGACCTTAGGGTATCTAATACTGTAAAACTTCTGAGACCTTAAATTTAGAAAATTCTCTTCTGGATCCATAATTTTTTATCCTTCTACTTCTCCCACGGTGTCACACCTGCTGAGCTTACTCTTCAGACTCATCGGGAACCTCAAACGCTCACGTCTCCCCATTCTATCTTCCTGACCCGACTCTCCCGCTTCCCTTCCCACGTCATCCCGTGGTTGGTCATCCCAGTTCCCTACCTGCCAGCCCTTTCAACCCTTGCAAGTTTCTCCTTCCTCCTTCTCGTTCTACTCTCTCCTCCTACACACACACACACACACACACACACACGGACACACACCCGTCTTGCGCACATCACCCTGGAACGACCTAAATATCCACTTCCTGCCCTCCTGGGGGAAATGGCACAATTGTGTTCGCTGGCTCCGTTAAAACTGTATCTTTCCCAGGTTGAGTGAGTTCTTTGGTGCTGTGTGGCTGCCTCTGCTTTTGTCTTAGGGCTATTGTAACACAGTACCACGAACTGAGTGGCTTAAAACAACAGAAACGTATCATCTCAGAATTCTGGAGGCTAGAAATCCAGAATCAAGGTGCCAGCAGCACCGTGCTCCCTCTGGATCCTGTAGAAGGATCCCTTCTTGCCTCTTACTGGCCTCTGGCGGGTTGCTCGCAATATCTTGCATCCCTCGGCTTGCAAATGCATTGCTCCCCTCCTCTGTCTTCATGTGGTGCTCTCCCCACGTTTGGGTCCTCATAGGGCTGTATTCTTATAAAGACACCAGGCATCTTGGATTATCCCACTCCGATATGACATAATCTTAACTAATTACGTCTCCAATGACCCTGTTTCCAAATAAGGTCATATTCTGAGGGACTGGGGGTTAGGACGTCAACATATTCTTTGGGGGGGAGGGACACATTTCAACCCTTTCGCCTGTCCTTTCGCCCACCTGTGTTGACTCTCTTTACCCCTGACCACAGCGGCTGTTCGAAACCTGCCTCATGCTCCACAAGCCCCCAGGCCCCTGTCACCTTCCCTGCTCCAAACAGAGGACCTCACCTCCTACTTCTCTTAGACAAGAGCCATTTTCAGTTTTGCTTGTTCCACTTCCACACTCAACCCTCCCCAACTCATCTCCTCCTATCTCTCAGGAATAAATGTCGTCAAATTCGGATGGAATAACCTACTACACACCCAAGCTGTCTGGTACAGCCTATTGCTCCTGTCACTGTACTGAATACTGTAGGCAATCGTAGCACAGTGGTAAATATTTGTGTATAGAAACATATCCAAACATAGAAAAGGTACAGTAAAAACATGGTATTACACTCTTATGGGACCACCATCATACATGTGGTCCATCATTGACCAAAATGTTCTTCTGTAATGCACAACTATATTTGTATTCTTCACAGCCACATACAGTTTCAATAGAAAAGGAAAAAGAAAGAAAATGCCAATTTTACTTAAAAATGTCCTTGATGTCCAAAATGAAGTTATTCATTTTATTACCTCTTTATCCTCGAGCATATGCCTTTTTAAAAGTCTCAATAGCCAAATAGAAGTACACACGGGAAGCACTTCTGTGACATCCCAAAATACTCTGTTGGACTGCAGGAAATGTTCTAAGCTGTTGTAAGCTGCCCTAGGCACTTACTTTTCTCAAGGAACATGATTTTTACTTGAAAAACAACTGACAAACTATAGTTACACAGACTTAGGTATTTGGCAGACATTTTCTCAAAAGTGAATAAAGTGAAATCTGTTACTTGAAGGAAAATAGCTGAAAGTGTTGGTCACCAATGATAAAGAATAAGCTTTCAAGCAAAAATTAGAATTTTGAAAAACTTGTATCTACCAATATGAATTTGACAGATTCCCAAGACTTGAAACATTTGGATAAGTGGCAGCATAAATGAATGTGATTTTTAATATTATGTAATAAAATTGATCAATTTGAAAAAAAGCTGCGTAACTCGAGGAACCAATATTTTCCAAATAACTAATGTACACTATCACAAAATCATGTTTGGGTACAAAAATCCATTCAAAGTACAAAACAAATAAATAGATTTTAATATGATCAAATAAAAAATGTTATTTTATTATGGCTTCAGATTCAACATTGCAGTACACTTTAAGAAACTACCCCCTACTGAGTTTTGAAGAAGTATCAAGGAAGAACATTCACAATTATCCAATAGGTTATTAACATTCTCTTCCCTTTTCTGAAACACGTATTTGGACAAGGCCAGCTTTTCTTCATGTCGTTCAGTCAAAACAGCACATGCGACAGATGGAATACAGAAGCAGATATGAGATGCCAGGTGTCTCCTAAGTCAGAAATTAAAGAGATTTTCAAAAACATAAAACAATATCAACCCTCTCACTAAATACCTTTATTTTTTGGAAAACAGTTATTTTTCATAAAAAGATTATGTTAACATATAATGGGTTTACACCTGGTTCCTTTGAAATGGATGTATAAGTAAACATTTTGATATTTCTCAGGTTCAATTTCAAGTACAATAAACATTGATAAATAAAACCCACATTAACAAAAGTGCTCAAAGATCCTCAATAATTTTTAAGAGTGTAGATAAGTCCTGAAACCTAAGAGCTTGAGGTCACGTCTGTTGAACTTTACTGCAAGCAGAGGCTACAAAGAGAACTAATGATCGAGAAAATGAGGAGTTGATTGGGTTTATGGAGTACCAGACTGGAGAGAACTGGCAGCCAGACGACAACAGAATATTGCTGTCTACCTGGCGGGGACCCGGGCATCCAAAGTGTGGAAGGTCTGCTATAACAGCAGGTGACAACTCCTGCAGCCAGCAATTTCCACAGCACCGTTTTGCCTTGGGGTTCATCTGGTGGGTTCACTGTGCTGGATCCACCTCCAACAAATGTGGTCTGGTGTCCTGCTGCCTCAACATATGAAGTGTTTATAATGTCACTAATAGAAACACAAATAGAGATGGCCAGCAAGTCCCCAGTTGTTGGCCACCTGTCACCCACTATAACTGCAAGTTCCCAAAAGACCTGTACAGAGAGGACATGCTGTTTATTATTATTATTATTATCATTATAGACTTTAAGCCCCATAGGGTCCAGTAAGAACCCTAGCCCCTCAGCTGTGGGCTACACCCCAGGTTTGGAGCAAGAGCTCATTTTTTGCTTGTTGGCCCAAGCCCAAAACAAGGGATGTCGGACAGGTTTGTGTCAACGGCCCAACTTGATAGTAGTAATTGCCTGGGGACCTCAGTTGAAGGTCAGTTGTGACCAGACTGTGATCAGTTCTTGATGCCTGCCAAGGTCTCATGACAGAGGCAGCACATAGGCCATTTGGGGTCAGCCCTCTCTAACCCTAAAACCAGGACCCCTTGGGTCCTTGCTCATAATGCAGGTTCTTAAGGCCAAACAGCTCTGACGAACTGAGCCATAAGGAAGAAATATAAATTAAGAAGCAAGGAAGTAGACTCAAAGGAAAATAGCACCCACCCTACCCCACCCCTAATCCCCCCCACAAAGGCTAGCCTTAACTGTCCATGCTTAGCCCCTGGATAGGTGATAGGAAGGTAGAACCCTCAAACTAGAATTGGAAAAGCATACCAGCCAAAAGAAGACCCAAGGATTCTGTCTCCAAAAATATTATCCTCTACATAGAACAAGAGTTTTTAATCTCTTAATTCCTCCAGTTCCTTGAAAACTCCCCAAACTAATCAAACCACCAGCTGTGATTTGAGCAGTTCTGAGTGCTCTCGTTGTGAGGAAGCAGAAAGCTTTTTATTCATCCAGATTCCTGTTCAGGAAAACGCAATATTGTTGGGAAAGAATTTCATAACAAGCCCTCTTGGAGTCGCAGCGGAAGCCCTAGGCCCTGGGAGCTGGCTGATTCCAAGACCAGAGAGGTGAGGACAAAAACTGCCCTGCTTAAGACAAGGAGTGATTCTTGTTTTGCTTTTGATGGGGAAAGGAGAACAAGAAAGGGCCTGGAAAGGAGGGAAAGAACCCCTGACATCTCCATAAATGTCATGAAACAAAACAAAACAAAAATTTTGACTATATTCTTTGGGGTTCTTGGACTGGACTGGTATGTTGGTGTGAAAGAGAAAGGTTGTGGCAGACACAGGACTCAGAAATTAAAGGAGCCACAGGGAGCCACAGCCTGGGAGTCCTCAGATACGGGCCGCAGGGTTTGGGAGAATCACAAGCATGCACTTGAGGTCTGAGACAAGTTCATCTGGATGTCCAGCAGTCTCAGAAGTCAGTGGTTTTACAAGCCCCCATCACCGTGCTGATTCTCTTAGATGTCGTCACGCTTTGCTTGGGTGTCAGCTTACTTCTCTCCATCTCTCGCTTTTCCTGTCAATCTAGCAGTGTGATTCTTAACATAGCTGACAGTATCTCTGTAGTCAGGGTCACTAGGACTTTGGCCTGGTCGTGGCTCTTCTCTGACCATCCGTATGCCCGGGGCTGGGTCCTTCTCTCTGCAGACCTCAGGGTCCTGATTTGTGGAATGGTGGCCGGGAGGAGGGAAAGGTCGAATTCATCATCTCTTAGTCCATTCCTAGTTAAGATTCTATGACTCTTGCAGTATTAATCTTTCATGCAGCATTTCCATTCCCACTTGTACGCATGACAAAATACCTTTTACTGTTAAAAGAATATTTTTAAAAAAGTATTTATAGAAGTTATTTTGTGAGTGGCAATTCCTCCATTAAAAACACACAGTTGCTTAACATGCACTAGCTTTCTTAGAATAAGGATTTTTTTTAAGACTAAGAGGAACCAGACAGATGGTATTAATTTATATATATATATATATATATATATATATATATATATATGTGTGTGTGTGTGTGTGTGTGTGTGTGTGTGTGTTTTTTTAAATTCTCTAATTTTCCTTTTATGCCTTTCCCCAGGCTTCTGGGTGTTCTCTTATTTGTGTCTGTATGTGCCTCTCATGTTAGATTGTTAGATCGTCGTGGCTCAGAACAATATGATACTCATCTTTGTATCTTCCTAAAGCCTAGAGAGGGACCCTATCTTGTACAAAGTGAGCACTTAATAGATATTTGTTCAACTGAATTGAAACTGTGTATTGAATTTAAATTATTGCTTTGTATTGTGATAGGCTCGGCTATGCCGCAGGAATAAAATAATCCCCAGATCTCAGTGGTTTAATGCAACAGAGGGTTATTTTTTCTTTCCTTGCCAAAGCAAAGTTGGCTATAGGAGGGGGTGGGTACAGGGGGAAAGCTATTTCTGTTCCACACAGTCACTCAGGGACCCAGGGTGAGGGGAATTCTGTGTCTGGCACCTGTACCATTGGGCACATATAGCCTCCTCAGAGGAAGAAACTGGAAAATTATTCAAGGGCTTTTTTATGCTTTCCATATCCATTTCCTTGAGCAGGA